>PVKU01012889.1:0-32358 GCA_004027475.1 Anoura caudifer | reverse complement strand
CCTCCCTCCCATTTCCACCCCCCATAGTTTTTGCCCATGTGTCCTTTATAACTGTTGCTCTAAACCCTTCCCCTTTCCCCCTGAAATTCCCTCCCCTCTCCCTTTTGGTGACTGTCAGCCTGTTCTCAATTTCAGTGTCTTTGGTTATATTATGCTTGTTTGTTTGTTTTGTTGATTAAGTTCCTGTTAAAGGTGAGATCATATGGTATTTGTCTTTCACTGCCTGGCTTATTTCGCTTAGCATAATGCTCTCCAGTTCCATCCATGCTGTTGCTAAGGGTAGGAGCTCCTTCTTTCTTTCTGCTGCATAGAATTCCATTGTGTAAATGTACCATAGTTTCTTGATCCATTCATTTACTGATGGGCACCTAGGTTGCTTCCAACACTTGGCTATTGTAAATTGAGCTGCTATGAACATTGGGGTTCTTTTGGATTGGTGTTTCAGGGTTCTTAGGATATAATCTTAGCAGTGGAATTGCCAGGTCAAAGGGCAGATCCATTTTTAGCTTTCTTAGAAAATTCCATACTGCAGACTGGTTGTACCAGTCTGCAATCCCACCAACAGTGCACTAGGGTCCCCTTTTCTCCACAACCTCTCCAACACTTGTTTGTTGCTTTGTTTATGACGGCTATTCTGACTGAAGTGGTATCTCATTGTGGTTTTAATTTGCATTTCTCTGATAGCTAACGATAGTGAGCATCTTTTCATGTGTCTCTGGATCCTCTGTATGTCCTCCTTGGAAAAGTGTGTGTTCAAGTCCTTTGCCCATTTTTTTAACTGGGTTGCTTGTCTTCTTAGAGTGGAGTCATATAAGTTCTTCATATATTTTGGAGATTAAACCCTTGTCTGAGGTATCATTGGCAAATGTTTTCCCATACAGTCAGTTCTCTTTTTATTTTAATACTGTTTTCTTTAGCTGTGCAGAAGCTTTTTAATTTGATGAGATCCCATTTGTTTATTTTTTCCTTTATGTCCCTTGCTTTAGGGGACATATCAGTAAAAATGATGCTGCATGAAATAGCTGAGATTTTCCTGCCTATGTTCACCTCTAGGACTTTAATGGTGTCACAGCTTATATTTAAATCTTTTATCCACCTTGAATTTATTTTTGTGTATGGAGAGTTTCTTTTTTTTGCACGTAGCTGTGCAGTTCTCCCAACACCACTTGTTGAAGAGGCTATTTTTACTCCATTTTATGTTGCTGCCTCCTTTGTCAAATACTAATTGACCATAGAACATTGGGTTTATTTCTGGGCTCTCTGTTCTATTCCACTGGTCCATGTGCCTGTTTTTATGCCAGTACCAGGCTGTTTTGATTACAGTGGCCTTGTAACACAGTTTGGTGTCAGGTATTGTGATCCCTCCTACTTTGTTCTTCTTTCTCAAAAGTGCTGCAGCTATTCAGGGTCGTTTATGGTTCCATATAAATTTTTGAAGTGTTTGTTGTGTCTGTAAAATATGCCATTGGTATTTTAATAGGTATTGCATTGAATCTGTAAATTGCTTTGGGTAGTATGGACATTTTGATGATGTTAATTCTTCTGATCCATGAACACGGTATATGTTTCCATTTGTTTGTGTCTTCCTTGATTTCTTTCTTCAGCATTGTGTAGTTTTCTGCATACAGGTCTTTCACCTCTTTTGTTAGATTTATTCCTAGGTATTTTATTTTTCTTTTTGCTATATTGAATGGGGTTTTTTTCTTGATTTCTGCTTCTGCTGTTTCATTGTTTGTATACAAAAATGCCTTTGATATCTGGATATTGACTTTGTATATGGCTGTTTGGCCAAACTCATTTATTAGGGTGAGCAGCTTTTTGGCCAAGTCTACAGGATTTTCTATATACACTATCATGTCATCTGCAAACAATGATAGTTTTGTTTCCTCCTTTCCAATTTGGATGCCTTTTATTTCCTTTTCTTGTCTAATCACTGTGGCTTATACTTCCAATACTATATTGAATAGAAGTGGTGAAAGTGGATGACCTTGTCTTATTCCTGATCTTAGTGGAAAAAATTTTAGCTTTTGCCCGTTGAGTATGATGTTGGCTGTAGGTCTCTCATATATGGCTTTTATTATGTTGAGGAATGCTCCCTCTATTCCCACTTTGCTGAGTGTTTTTATCATAAATGGGTACTGTACCTTATCAAATGCTTTTTCCACATCTATTGATATGATCATGTGATTTTTGTCTTTCCTTTTGTTTATGTGATGGATTACATTTACTGATTTGCAAATGTTGAACCGTCCTTGCATCCTTGGGATGAATCCCACTTGGTCATGGTGTATGATCTTTTTAATGTATTGTTGGATGTGGTTTGCCAATACTTTGCCAATACTTTTACGTTGAGGATTTTAGCATCTATGTTCATCTGCGATATTGGCCTAAGTTTTCTTTCTTTGTTGTGCCTTTATGTAGTTTTGAGATTAGGATGATGCTGGCTTCATAAAAAGAGTTTGGGAGTCTTCCATCATTTTGGATTTTTTCGAATAGTCTGTGAAGGATAGGGGTTAGCTCTTCCTTAAATGCTTTGTAAAATTCTCCTGTGAAACCATCCAATGCAGGGCTTTTGTGTGTCAAGAGTTTTTGATTAATGTTTCAATTTCATCTGCTGTTATTGGTCTGTTCAGGTCTTCTGCTTCTTCTTCATTGAGTTTTGGGAGATTATATTTTTCTACAAACTTGTCCATTTTACCTAGGTTTTCAAATTTCTTGGCATATAGTTCTTCATAGTAATTTCTTACAATCCTTTGTATTGCTGTGGTGTCAGTTGTAATCTCTTCTCTTTTGTTTCTAATTGTGTTTATTTGGGCCCTCTCTCTTTTTTTCTTGATGAGCCTGCTTAAAGGTTTATCAATTTTGTTTATCTTTTCAAAGAACCAGCTCCTGGATTCATTGATCCTTAGAATTGTGCCTTTAGTCTCCATGTCATTTAGTTCTGCTCTGATCTTGGTTATTTCCTTCCTTCTACTTGCTCTGGGCTTTGTTATTGTTCCTCGAATTCTTGTAGGCATAGGGTAAAGTTGTTTGTTTGAAATATTTCTATCTTTTTTAGGTAGGCCTGTATTGCTATGAACTTCCCTCTGAGGACTGCCTTCTCTGTGTCCTATAAGTTCTGGGTTGTTGTGAGTTCATTTTTATTTGTTTCCAGAAACTTTTTGATTTCCACCCTAATTTCATTCTTGATCCACTCATTGTTTAATAGCATGCTATTCAATCTCCATGATTTTGAGGATTTTGGGTTTTTCCCCTTGGGGTTGGTTTCTAGTTTCAGTCCCTTGTGGTCGGAGAAGATGCTTGGTATGATTTTAATTTTCTTGAATTTGTTGAGGCTAGTTTTATGTCCTATCATGTGGTCTATCTTTGAAAATGTTCCATGTGCATTTGAAAAGAATGTGTATTTAGTTTCTTTGGGATGAAGGGCTCTACATATATCAGTGAAGTCCATTTCATCTAGAGTGTTGTTCAATGCCACAATATCTTTGTTGATATTTTGTTTGGAAGATCTGTCCATTTTTGACAGTGGGGTGTTAAAATCCCTTACTATAATTGTGTTGCTGTCAATATCTTTCTTGAAGTTCTCTAAGATTTTCTTTATGTATTTAGGTGCTCCTATGTTGGGTGCATATGTATTGACAATGTTTATGTCTTCTTGGTGGATTCTTCCCTTGAGTATTATGAAGTGACCTTCTGGGTCTCTCTTTATGGCTCTTCTTTTGAAGTCTATTTTGTCTGATATTAGTATTGCTCCCCTGGCTTTTCTTTCCTGTCCATTTGCTTGGAAAATTTGTTTCCAGCCCTTCACTTTGAGTCTGTGTAGGTCTTTTGTCCTGAGGTGGGTCTCTTGTAGGCAGTATATGTGTGGGTCATGCTTTCTTATTCATTCAGCTATTTTATGCCTTTTGATTGGAGCATTTAATCCATTTACATTTAAAGTTATTATTTATAGGTACTTATTCATTGCCATTTTCATACCTGTGTTCCTCTCTCTCTCTCTTTTCCTTCCTTTCCTTAAAGCCGTCCCTTTAGTATCCTTTGCAGAACTGCTTTGGAAGAGGTGTATTTTTTTACACTTCTTATGTCTGGGAAGCTCCTTATTTGGCCTTCTATCTTGATTGAAAGCCTTGCTGGGTAAAGTAGTCTTGGTTGCAGGCCTTTGGTTCTCATTACTTGGAATATTTCTTGCCATTCTCTTCTGGCTTGGAGTGTTTCCATTGAGAAGTTGGATGCTAACCTAATTGGGGCTCCCTTGTATGTTACTTCCTTTTTCTCCCTTTCTGCCTTTAAGATTCTCTCTTTGTCTTGGAATTTTGCTATTTTAATTATGATGTGTCTTGAAGTGGGCCTCTTTGGGGTCCTCTTGATTGGGACTCTCTGTGTTTCCTGGATTTGTGTGAATTTTTCTGTCATCAAATTAGGGAAGTTTTCCACCATTACTTTTTCAAATAGGTTTTCTATCCCTTGCTCTTCTTCTTCACCTTCTGGTATACCTATTATATGGATATTGTTATGTTTCATATTGTCTTGCATTTCTCTTAATCCCTCTTCATTCTTTCTGAGCCTCTTTTCCTTTTCTTGCTCTTTCTGGATATTTTTTTCTACTTTGTCCTCCAACTCACTGATTTGGTCTTCTGCTTCACCGATTCTGCTTTATTCCTTCCACTGTGTTCTTCAGTTCAGAAATTGTATTCTTCATTTCCTCTTGGCCCTTGTTGATAGTTTCTATTTCCTTTTTCATGTTAATATAGTTTGCAGTGAGTTCATCGTAGCTTCCATGTGGTTTCTGGTAGCTCATTGAGAGCTCATGGAGCTTCCTGACAACCATTGCTATGAACTCAATATCTGATAATTGAGTTGCCTCTGTTTCATTTAGCATTCTTTCTGGGGCTTCCTCCTTTCCTTTAATTTGGGGATTGTTTCTTTGTCTTCCCATTGTTTGTGAGACTCTTCTTGTTAGCCTCAGCTTCTTAAATTGATCTGTTCTGTCTCCCTGGGTTTGTGGTGTGAACTTCTGTGGTAGAGTACCTGTGAGATTCAGTGGTGCTGTCTCCTTTAGGTATCCTGGTGTTCACAGCTTCCACTTTCTCAGTTGTTGAACTGCCCCCTCTTTGGGACCAACCCTGTTTTTTTCACAGTTCCAGGTGTGTCTTTTTTCCCCCTCTCTTTTCTTCTTTTTTGTCTCACTTGTGGGTATTTAAAAAGAGAAAAGAGGAAGAAAAAAATGAAAAAAGAAGAAAGAAAAAAAAAGAGGAAGGAAGAAGAGATAAAATTGGAAAGAAAGGAAGAAGGAATGAAAGAAGAGAGAAGTACTGAGAAGTAAAAGGAGTTGAGGGGTAAAATAGATAAAAATAATAAAAAATAAGCAAAAAATTATTATTAAAAAAAAACACAAAAAATTCTTGCTGTTTTCAGACTTGCCAAGCTGGTTTTTCTGGTCTTGCTGGCTGCGAAGTCTGAGGGGTGATGGTATCGCTTTTCTCCCTGTTTAGCACTCAGTTATCTTTGGGCTACTCTCCCCAGGGCTATCCGTGCACTCTCCTCAGAGCTAGCCTGGCACCTCTCCACACAGGGCCTCAGGCATATGTTCTGATCCTCCTGGGGAGTGCGCACTTTCCCCAGTTTATGGGTGTGAGCTTGGGTCTTCTACTTGGGGTGCGCCTACCCTGGTCGTGCACGGGCACCAATTGTCGTGCATCCATCTCAATGGCACTTGGGCGCCTCCAGTAGCACAAGCTCTGGTGTGCAGTCCTCCCAGGGCTATGCATGGGTGTTCACGTCCCCAGCGTGCTTGCCACTGAGACCTTAACTCCTCTCTGTGAGACTTCAAGCAACCAGGTTTATCCCGGTGCTGCTGAAACCTTGTTTGGCTGGGGAGGGAGTGGTTGACTTGGCTCCCTCCCTAGAGCCCTGTGGCAAGCCTGGCAAGCCCTGGGCCAAAGCTCCAGCCACCCTGGTCACTGCGCTGATCCCTGGGCTCTTATTGTTCTGAAGTACTCTCCTTATCATCTGTTTTTTCAATGTCTGCTACAATTTTTGATCTCCTGTTTTCAAATATGCTGTGTTTCTGATGGTGTTTGCTCTGATCCTCCGTAGATGGGCCAGGTTTTTCTCCCATGTGTAGGGGGAAGTGGAATCTGCTCTCTTCTATCGCACTGCCATCTTCCACATTTTGTTTTTTGATGCAATTGTAAGTGGGATCGTTTTCTTAATTTCTATTTCTAATAGTTCATTGTTAGTGTATGGAAATGCCACTAATTTCTGCATATTAATTTCATGTATTGAAACTTTGCTGAACTCATTTTTTAGTTTTAATAGTTTTTTGTTGTTGTTGAGTCTTTAGTGTCTTCTATGTATAGTATCATATACTCTACAAGTAGTGACAGTTTTACTTGTTCCTTTACAATTTGGATACCTTTTATTTCTTTTTCTTATCTTATGGCTGTAGCT
The DNA here is from genome assembly GCA_004027475.1 of Anoura caudifer. Lineage (NCBI taxonomy): Eukaryota > Metazoa > Chordata > Mammalia > Chiroptera > Phyllostomidae > Anoura > Anoura caudifer. The sequence continues at coordinate 25,908 of PVKU01012889.1, read as the reverse complement.
AAAACTTACAATACTATGTTGAATAAAAGTGATGAGAGAGGCACCTTTGTCTTGTCCTTAGAGGAGAAACTTAGCTTTTCATTATTGAGTATGATGTTGCATGTGAGTTTGTTCATATATGGACTTTATTATGTGGAGATGTACTATCTATATTCCCACTTTGTTAAGAGGATTTTTTTAATCATACATGAATGCTATATTTTGTCAAATGCTTTTCCAACACCTATTGTGATTATCATATACATTTTATCCTTTGTTTTGTTAATGTAGTATATTATTTTGATCAAATGTGAATCTTGAACCATACTTGCATCACTGGAATAAATATCACTTGATCCTGGTGTATGATCCTTTTAATGTATTGTTTAATTTGGTTTGCTAATATTTTGTTGAAAATTTTTGCATCTATGTTCATCGGGGCTATTTCTATGTAATTTTTCTCTTTGAAATGACTTGTGTTTTGATGTTAGGGTAATGCTGGCCTGACAGAATAAGTTCTAAAGCATTCCTTCCTATTCAATATTTTGGAATAGTTTGAAAAGAACAGGTATTAATTCTTCTTTAATGTTTGGTAGAATTCACTCATGAAGCCATCTGGTCTTGCACCTTTATTTCTTGGAAGTTTTTTGATTACTGATTCAATTTTATTACTAGTAATCAGTCCGTTCAGATTTTTTGTTTCTTTCTGATTCAGTCTTGGAAGATTGTATGTTTCTAGGAATTTATCCATTTCTTCTAGGTTTTTAAATTTGTTGGCATGTAGTTGTTCATAATGTTCACTTATGACTCTCTGTATTTTGCAACGTTGATTGTAACTTTTCCTCTTTCATTTCATTTATTTGGGCCTTCTCTCTTTGTTTCTTGAAGAGTCTGGCTAAGAGTTTATCAATTTTGTTTTATTTTTTTAAAGAACCAGATGATGGTTTAATTGATCTTTTCTATTTCTTTTTTAGTCTCTATTTTGTTTATTTGTACTCTGATCTTTAATATTTTGTTTCTTCTACTGACTTTGGGATTTGTTTGTTCTTCTTTTTCTAGTTCCTTTAGGTATTAATTTAGATTGTCTAGTTAAGACTTTTCTTGTTTCTTGAGGTAGGCCTGTATTAGAACTGTGGAACATTTGACTCTTCCTCTAAATGCTATCAAAGTAGCCACATGTATTAACATTTATATTTACTCCCTTCCACATGGCAGCTCATAATTTGTAGAAAACAAAAAAAGTTTGGGGAAAAAGAGTCAGAAGATGAGTTTGGGATCTCACACCTACTTTTGTAATAATCAAAGCATTATTTACCCCCGTTATAAAGAAGGACCTTTGCTTTGTCATCATAAATCAGTGTTTCAGAAGCTAAGAACATTTAAAATATACATAAAAATCACAGGAAAGCATGTAATGTTCAACTAGCTCTTATATGATCTCATGTAGAGACCCTTTAAAAGTGTTCAGCACACATGTAGAAATCCTTACTGAATCAATTATAATTTTATGCACTGTTCATCCTGAAACAAATCCATCTTCCATATTAATAATGTTTTTGTGGTGTCTCCTTTCACCAAGAGTTTTAATTACCAGTATTATTTTTAAAAGTTTATTTTATTATCATTTGAGAGAGAAAGAGGAAGGGAGACAGAGGGAAAAACAATAACAGGAGAGTGAAACACCGATCAGGTACATGTTCCAACCAGGGATTGAGCTTGCAACCTGGGCATGTGCCCTGACAGGAATTGAACTGTCAGCCTTTTGGTTATGGAACAATGCTCCAACCAACTGAACCATGCTGGCCAGGGCAAGTTTTAATGATTTTTTAATAAATATACTTTAGGAGTCATTTTTGCTCACACTTTGCAGATGGTTAGGCTGGTCTGTTCACTGTCCTCCAAATATCCCAAGCTAATTTCTAATTCCTTTCCTCTCCTTCTTCCTACTTGCAATTTTGTCTCTCCTCCTTTCCATGCAATCATCTTAATTCTTCAAGATTCTATGCAGTGTTTCCACAATTATTTCCAAGTTCAGTGATGTATTGCTGTTCATGAGTCATAACTACTATTTTCTATGTCACCCATTTGGCACCTAATTATACCTTCCCTTGTGACTTACATGGTTAGTCCATTTATACTGTGTATAATTTAATCTCAGCATTTAGATGAAGTTCTTATCCTGGGGTGTATGGACCTCTTAGGACTTTAGGGAAACTATGATGTCATGAAATTGTAAGTCACATTTTGTGTGTGTATGCTTATGTGACTTTTCAGAGACAAAAATCTTTACCTTTCTACAGATTCTCAAAGAGATTTTTGACCCAAGAGTTTAAATCTCTTGTTGGAAAGAAACTAAATGATATACTCTATTGGATTTTCTACAGTATTTTAAATAACTCAGCTAAGTAATTGAATGGGCACAGTAATTAAATTTGGGCACAGGATAGATCTGGTGTTCCCACTTACTTGTATTTTGCCATGTATAATGCACATGTTTTTGCCCAAATTTTTGAGGGAAAAATGAGGATGTGCAATATGCATGAGTAGTACTAATTATACATGGGACTTAGTACTACCCATCCATACTTCCAGCTTACTTTTATATGCAAATTATACATTAAATGTAATGTAGAATTAGCATTAAATGTGGGTGTGCATTATACATGGCAAAATATGGTATTTGTGATCGATTAATCCCTTATTTTCCAAGCTATGATATAGGAGCAATATGACTTGCCTATTTCCATCTCATAGTTGAGTATATATGAAAAAATAGAGGTTTAAAAGTTTTGAACAGTTTAAAATAACACCTATGGTAAGGGTAGCTCACCTTGAGACATGCAATAAGGGAATTCTGCATTTCTGGAATTCTCTGCTATTTGATTGCCTTTTATTAATATTCTTGAGAAGCAGAGCTTGAAAAAGTCTTCTTTCACTACAGTTTCAGCTGCAAATACTTCCAACACCACCTTGGAACCAACAGTTTGTCAATGAGAATTTCTTTATCTCCTGCTAATTACTGTTATTTCTTGATGATTTTATTTCCTAATTAACTACCATTTTTTTCCCAACACTGTTCCTACTTCTCAATGATTTCAATATTCTTGTGGACACTCTTTCTAATATTCTAACTTCTCATTCCCTGGCCCTTCTCTCCTCCTATGATTTTGGCCTCTACTTTACTTCAGCCACCTACTCCCACAGTGATACCGAGACCCTGTGTTTACCGATAACTATACTCCTTCTGTGTAGGTAAAATAATGACTGACCCTATCCAAGATGTCTTCACTATAATCTCTAGAATCTGTGGATGTGTTGCATCACATGGCAAAGGGGGAGATTAAAATTGCTAATAAAATGACCTTAAATAGAGAGATTACCTTGGATTATGTAGGTGGGTCCAATAAAACCACAAGTGTCCTTAAATGTGCAAGAGGGAAGCAGAAGAGGAAGTCAGAATGATGCTGTGTGAGAAGAACTCAACCCACTATTGTTGGCTTTGAAGATGCGCCAACACATGTGGGTGACCTGTGTGGGCTGGGAAGGGCCAGGAAATGCATTCCTCCCCAGAGCCTCAAGAAAGGAACACAATTCTGCCAACATCTTGATTTTAGTCCAGTGAGACCCATTTTGGAATGCTGACCTCTAAGAAATAGAAAATAATATAGTGTGTTGCTTTAAGCCAGTACACTCTAATAACCTGTTATAGCAACAATAGGAAACATATACATTCTTTCCGCTAGCAAATGAGGTCAGAACTGCCTTGAAGCAGCCCATTCTTCTCTCCCTTTCACTTACTCCCTCCAGTCTCCCAATTCCAACAATTTTTTTTTTCCACTAAAACTTACACCCACTGGATCCTATAACCTTTCTACCTCACGTGAATGGGGCTGTCCTCTCATCCTCACACAGCTCGGACCCCGTGACCCAGACTTGTAATCACTCACTTGCAACCTTCAGCTGTGCACTGCCAACCCCCCATGACTTCTATCCTTTCGTCCTGCTTCTCTGAGAAAAATCCTAACTTCAGTTGACTCCCACCTTCCACCTATTTTGTGGTTGAACCTGTTAGCTAAACATGGTTGGAAAAAAACTCACTGGTCTCACTTAAAATTTATGACACTAATAACAAGTAGGAGCTTAGTGTGTTCTACTAGGATCCTGTTGTCCCTTTACTCTCTTGATCTCCTAGGAGACTATGCACAACTTCTCTTCTCTCTGAAAATCTCCAAATTCTATTTCTCCATCTCTACCTCCTGCTGATTCTGTGTGTATGTGACCTTACTTCCTATAAAGTAAACTGTCAGAAGAGGGCTTCTTCAAATTTCCACAGCTCCATCTACTCACCCCCACACACCTGTGAGCCATCTCCGAGGGTGCTGTCTTAGCTCTGCCCTTCATCTGATACAGAAGATCCATTCCCTTATATTTATCTCTCCAGCTTCAGCCTTCCTTTGTTTGCACAAAATCACTTTTCCACTCTCTACTGGATCAGTCTCCTCAACCCACGGACATCCTGCTACTGCTCCCATCGTAGAAGCACACGCGCTTGGCCCGGTATTCCCCTCCTGTTACTGCCCCATTCCTCTGCCACTTGAAGGAATGCACTCCTCTCCCAGTGCTCTCACTGCAGTCAGGCTTTCATCCTCGCCTTCCCCATCATCACCCTGGAAGCTGCTCTTAATCACAGAATCAGGGCTTCCCTAGGACTAAATCCCATGGTCAGCTTTTGGTCCTCATCTGACTTGACCTATCAGCAACATTTCAAATAATCTCCTGCCTGAAATATTGCAAATCATTTGTAAATGGCCTCCTAGCTCCTGTTTTTGCCACCCTTCAGTTTATTTTCTACTCAGAAGTCAGGGTTTTGTTTTGTGTTTAGTATATCTGGTCACATCACTGCTCAGCTAATAGCCTTCCAATGCTTCTCAGCTCATTCGGGGTAAAAGCCAAATTCTTGCAATGGCCCCATGGTGTGCTGAGTGGTCTGGTCCCATTCCCTCCCTGGCTTCCTTGCTGACACTGTCTTTCCTGTGCTCACTCTGCTCCAGCTTCAGGGCCGCCTCACCACTGCTCCCATTCACACCGCGATGTCTGCTCCTACCTCAGAGGCTCTGCCCTGTAGCCTCTGCCTAGGACTGTCTTCTCCCAGAGGTCAGCATGACGCCTTCCTCCCTAAATTCAGGTCTCTGCTCACGTGCACCTTATCACAGTGGCTTTCTCTAAAACTATCCAACATGAAAGGATGATAACCCCTGCTTCTGCCCCCCTTCTCTTTACCCTATTGCATATTTTCCACGGAAATTATCATGAGCTTATATGAGAGGGGACCCCCAAAACCCAGAATTTATTTATAAAAACTTCTGTGTTTATTCTCATATGTTTAAACTTCAGTCACCCTCCAAGTACTCTCCATTTGATGCAGTGCACCTATAGGATGCTTTTTCCACTGCACAAAACAGTTTTGAACTCATCAATTTTGATGTCTTTTAGTGCTTTTTTATTTTTTTGTTTCTCCTCTTTTACATCAGCAAAATATTTCTCTTTGAGGAATTTTTTCATCTGGAGAAACAAAAAAAGAAGCTGCTCAGGGCAAAATCAGGTGAATGGGGAGGGTGGGGCATTGGGGGTTCATGCCATTTTTGGTTAAAAACTGCTGAATGCTTGGCACAGTGTGAGCAGGTACACTCATAAATCACCCATCATAAAATGGGCAAACATGTTGAGTCTTCAAAAAAATTCACTGAAGCCGAAGGCAGCCTCTCACAACAACACCAGCTGGTACACTAATGCAGATGGGTTCCTAGAACACTCACAGCAGGGGAAGCCTGTACCATAAGAGGCCAGCTCTCCAGTAGATAATTTTGTGTTTTTTGGGGGGTCCCCCTCATATATATATCTCATTAAATTGTATATAATGTAATAATATACACTATTATATATTAATGCAATATATTGAAATGATTTTGTATGCTATGTAGTATATTTTACATATATGTGCATATGCATATTTTTCATCCCTTAAAATATAAATACCATCAGGGCAGGGACTTTCTGTTAATCCGTGTTATACCTCCAACACCTAGAAAAGTTCCTTATGCATAGTTGAATAAGTTTGTGGAATGAATGAAAGAATAACTTTAAGGAAAATGAGCACACATTTAAATATATTATGGCTTGACTGTGGATCTTTGGTTTTGTTGTTTTGGCTGCAGAGTGGGCAAGGTGGGTTTTTGCCACCTTCCCATGTCTCAGCTTTAGCTCAAATATTGACAAGTTAGATCCTGAGGATCTACTTACCTAATGTCTTTTCAACCTTAAGAGAGATGTCTTCTCTAGGGAAGTCCTGGAGTTCTATGGTGCCACCACTAGCTAGATTTCTTCGTTGTCTTTTGACAATTTTCCCTTTAACACACTCTTTTCAGGGGATGAGAGTGAGGCACAGAAGTTAATTACTGATGTTGTCAGTGGATGTTTTCTTTGCTTTCTATGAAAATCATTGCCTTTCTCCAGGAGATACTTACAAAGGTAAAGAGATTGCATTTTGCACTGTGGGAGGGAACAGCTCAGTTCTAAAATACCACCCCACGATTGCATTTGCCTAATGATCAGTGTGCAATGATTGTGCTGAACCAATGCCATTCTATGTGTTCATTAACATGTGGAAACATTCACTCCCAGAGAAACTGAGTCAGGTAAAATTTTCTGTTTTTTTCACCTCTTCTTTCAGCCTCAACAACCTGAGAGTTCATGAGGCAGACGTACTGGACTAGCACAGTGTCCTTCAGCTCTAACTAGCCCTCGTTCCCATCTTCTCACAAGGAAATGATCCTGATTCAAAATAAATCAGGGCCACAGGCAGAGACATTTTTTCCTCTTTATTTTGAAGAGAAGGACAAGTTTCTGTGAAAACTGGAGTTTTGAAAATGGAACTTTGAGCAGCCCCAACACTGCACTCACTGCTTTTATGAATCACTCCAAAGGAAAGAGTAGATACAGCATATGCCATAGAAGGAGACAGACATGAAAGCTTGCTGATGTTTCAGACAGTGAGTTCATGGCAAACTCTGGGACCTTAAATGATGGACATGTTATACTCGCAGTTTCTGTAACTCAAACGTGCGTGAATGATGGGCTATGATGGCTGACCCACAGTGATGGTGTTAAGAATTCCATTCATTGGGTATTAATAGTATCATGATTATAACTGTCTTACACTCTTGCTTATTTCATAACCTATTTCTGGACCTGCAGATTTGGAGTTGCCCCAGGTCTGCAGTTCTGTCAGCATCGACTTGGATAGTGGGAGCAAAGCAGGTTAAGCCAAATGATTCAACTGAGGACTAAATGAGTGGGTGGAATAGGATAAAATTAAGTCTAAGTCTGTCAGAACTGAACATGAAAGCAGTTGTTGTATAGCATAGATTGGTATTTGGGAGATGTATTAAGAACTGGAGAACAGATGAATGGCCTGATATGGAAATTCACAGGGAAGCTTATGGCAAAGTGAGTGTTAACTGAAAAAAGGTATCAACCATTCATTTATTCATTCCCTCAACAAGCTTTAATTAAGTGCTTACTGACATGTGGGAAAGCTACTTTTTTTCTGGATAGAGGTTGAGAAGGCCCACTGGGTGGTAGGGATGTGGGTAAAAAGACTTGGGTTTGAATCTTGGTTTCACTTTTTTAACTACATGACCTTGGGGAACTGGTTTAACCCGAGTCTGTACAATGGGAATAATAACTCCCAGGGCTAAGGATTCTGTGACGGCTGAGTAAGACACTTCTGTGAGGAATAAGTGAAATGATGCTTTGAAAGCATTTCACATGGCCTATTAAAGACATTAAACAATGTAGGCTTCTCTCTTCTCCTCCCAGGGAAGGGAAATGGCTCTCAGCCGTTACTGAGGAAGGGAAGGAAGGCTTCCTAGGAAGATGGGTTTGACTCTTAGGAAACAGGGTTCCTGCATTCTGTGCATGTATGTCTGTGGTGTACATGCGAAAATCCTCATGGCGCCCATGAAACACAGGTGTCCCCACTCAAGGTCAAATCCTCAGGCCTTACTGGTCCATAATCCAACAGGACTTCTCTTTGCTGGAGCTCACTGGCTGAAGTGAAAAAGGTTTGAATTGTGACTGAGGAAACTATCAACTATAAACACGACCCTTTAAAATCAAGTCACAGCACAAAACGAGATGTCAGAGAAGGACGTGCTTTGGCAGGTTCAGGAGCATTTTCTGTTGGCATCAGGTGACTCCCTGTCTCAGCAGGAAGTCATTACCAAAGCTGGAGGCTGCCTGTCATCCTGTCACACAGCACAAGATGTGCTAGTAACAGACACCCCTGAGGATGCACTGCCAGCAGCCTGGGCTGCCAGTAGCACCGGCGTTGTCTACACTGTCCCCTCGCCTCGGTCCCGAGGCAAAATGCTCTCCAGGGCTTCTGAGGCCAGATCAAGCAGATGCTCTCTTAAGTCCCTGCCAGAGTCAACCCTCTGCCATAAAAAAATAGTCAATCCAAATAATACTTTGTTTCTGAACAGGGCATCTATTGAACTGAATCCACTTTCACCCCCTGACACGGAGAGCGAAAGGAAGCCTATCACCGGCCAGGAGGCCAGGACGGGAGGTGGTTAGACTGGGAACTCGGGGCCCCAGCTCGCAGTGTGGCTTGCAGGCGCACTGGCGCACGTGACTTACACGCTGAGCCTCGGGCTGTCTCCTGTAAAATGTGGAGAAGTAATAGCTGTTCCTAGTTCACAGTTCATTGAACTACTGTACTTCCTAAGAGTTAACTTTTTTCGATTTCCATCAATGCCAATGTTTACTTTTTAAAATAAATTTTAATTATAGTTGACATACAGTAGTATATTAGTTTCAGGTTTACCACGTAACAATTAAACATTTATATACCTCAGGAAGTGATCATCACCGCAATCAGATTAGTACCCATCTGACACCATACTATTATCACAGTATTATTGACTGTGTTCCCCATGCTGTGCTTTTTACATCCCTGTGACTGTAACTGCCAATTTGTGCTTCTTAATCCTTTCACCTTTTTCACCCAGCTCCCCAAGAACCTTGCTACCTGGCAACCATCAGTTTGTTCTCTGTATCTGTGAGTTTGTTTCTATCTCATTTGTTGATTTTGGGGTTTTTGTTGTGTTTTTTTTTTTTTTTTTTTACATTCCACATAAAAGTGAAATCGTATGATATTTGTGTTATTAGTAACAGGACCTCTGGTCCACTAGCTGGACAAGTTTGTAGGTCACAGCCTAAGAAGAGGTGGCCTCTGCGCATGGTGTGACACACATGTTTGAGGCTCAAGAGGAAGGTCAGGAGCATCCTGGTGGGTTTGCATCCCCAAGTCATTCATTCCTGGCTTTGGAACCCAGGGCATGATATTTAACCAAGTCTCAGACTTTTCATCTGTAAATTGGGATGATTATATTCCTTAAATCATGGAGTTGTTTGAAGAGTTAATTTTGGGGGAAAAGTGCTTGTAAATAACTTAGCTTTTGTGCCTGAATGTGTGCTTAATGCATGGTGGCCACTATTATTGTCCATCATCATCTTTTTCACCTGGGGACTATTCCCTACATTGATAGGCCTTGGGTAAGACAACCTATACAGATATGAGTAAGGAGGAACTCCCATCCCTTTGCTATTGACACTGATCGCAAGTTTGTACTTTGAAATGGTTGTTTCTGTGGGAGGCTGGGGGAAGGACACTGGGATAAAATGGGAAACCCTGCCAGTGGAGACAAAAACCCCACTTTGAATGCTCTTCCACTCACTAGCAGGGTGCCTCTCGTTAACTCCCTCCCTCTTTGTGCCTCCCTGCCCTTCCCTATAAAACCAGCATGGTGCTTCCTGAGGACCAGTGAGAGATGCTTGTCTCACTGTGAACAGAAGGCCCAAAAGGGTAGGAACGGTTCAGAATGTGCACTATGGAAGCCTAAGAGGCAGCCGAGGTGGGGAGAGTCCAGCCCAGATTATGCGGCATCAGGGTGGCTGCCTGGTCCCTGACCTCGGCCTGAAGAGGGTACAGAGACCTGTTGGGGCACACTGCCTGGCATCACTGTGCCACTCTCCTCCCAGAGCTCGCTTTGTGCCTGGAGAGGGAGGGAGAAGGAGGGGGCTTTCTGCGCAGACGTGGACACGGAACTCGGGGATGGAAGGCAGATGCTTGGGCTAGGCCTCACGGAGCGTCCCTGGAGAAAAAGACAAAAAACGATTTTTTTCTTTTTTTAGATTACATAAATGGTCCTAGTTGTTGACTCATTCATTGAACTTCCAATCAGGACCATAAAGGGTCCTTTTACATCCCTTCCTTGAAAGACTAGGTGGAGAAGTAAACTCCATGGTAATTGCCCTGAGACAATCTCAGTGTGGGGGAGCAGCTGTGGCAATGCCCCAGCCTCCCACATCTCAGGCCTGCCTGGCTGCCCCCCAAGTCGCATTACTGGCAGGTCCAGGAATTAAGAAAAGTCCACTAGAACAAGAAGTGCCTCCCTATTCTCCAGTTACCAGCAGGTGGAAGGTGGGGCTGCTTCTGGTGGAAATGATTTTCATAGAACTCAGAGTTCAAGGGTGTTTTCCACTCAGCAGGCAGGGGTGTGTGCCGGCAGCTCCCCAGAACCCCGGATCCCTGATTCCTCCTGCTGGAGACACGTCCTCCTTTTTCATAAGGTCCTAGCTCTTTCACCTTTGGAAGCCTTGGCCCACACAGTTTGGCTGACATGACAATAGGGAGCCCTCTCCTTTCCTTTGCGCTGGAAAGATTTCCAAAGGAAGCCAGCGGTCAAGGGCATTTCCCTTCAGGCGGAAAGCTGTCCAAAGCCTTGTGATCTTGTTTGTATCTTCTGAAAACTGTACCATCAGCCAGGAGACTCGTGGATCTGCTTTACATTTTCCCCCAGGAATTATGGAGGTGAATATGAATACGAAATTAAAAGTGCCATCTACCCTTGTGAACGATTTGGGGTGTGACTTGAGTTTTATTTCTCTGCCCCACGCTCTGTCACCATGGGGAAGAATGCCTTGTAAAGGTGCGACGATACTGATGCTGCTTCACAGTCATTAGCAGGAAGGACGGTTTAGTCCCCTCAGTCTGCTTTACTAGGTGTGCCAGGCCTTTCTGTGTCTTTATACAGTATTAATTAGGGACTGGGTTTCACAGGAATTCTAAATTGGGCTAGGCATTGCATTGGTACAAAGGAAATGTTTACTCTTCACTTTTAGAAAAAAAAAAAATCATGTTTGGTTCCTACAACTTACCTTTTTCCTTACTGTAAACTGTATGAACTGCAAGTTTGCTGACGCTTTTATGACTGTCTCTAGCCTCCAGGTGCTCACCTCCTGGTCACCTGCATCTCTCAATCCTGTGGCTGTCTCTGGGGCTCTGCTTGGGGCAGACTGGAGTTGGCAGGGGCGATGACACCCTGCAACCCAGCAGCTCCAACAATTGAGGAGTGGGAGTCAAGAAGCCTCAGAGGCTTGTTGCATGCAATTTCCCACAGGCCCCTGCAGGATTAGCCCTCTGTCCACAGGAGATCCTGCTCATCTGCACACAAGGACCTGTATCAGCTTCCTTCCCTTCTCTGTCTCATTTCCTCCTGGGATTACTCCCAGGAATTTGAGGTGGAAGCCTCTAATCCTTGTCTCAGGTTTGCTCCCAGGGGATGCAGATTAAGACAGCAAGCCCAACCAAAGATAGGCAGGATAGGCTGAGTGGGGTGAAATGTGAAAGACCCTGAGTGCCAGGAATCCCTCCACAGCCTGGTTAGACACCCCACCCCATCTGTCACCAGGCCCCTGTGTTCCCTGTGGCCTCCCTCCCCCAGGTTTGAGAGAAGCATCTCTGCACTTTCTCCTTGTACCTGGGGTGTCACTCTCCTTGCCTATCCCCTGCCTACCTGAAGCAGCCTCTCACCTCCTCCAGAATGTGGGCCACTGGGCACGCTCCCTTCCTGGAACCCAGCTCACCTGTGCAGAAGCTTCCAAGAACTCGACATTTGAAGGGTGCTAATACTTGTCGGTGTCTGCTTCACTTCTCCACTGAACTGCCAGGTCTGGAGAGCTGGGGATCATAGCAAATGTTTTAAAATTTAGTTTAGTTTTTCTTTTTTTCATCCCGTACACTGCTTAGTACAATGCTATGATCATCTAGTATGGTGATATGTAGTAGGTATGTAATCAGTATATAAACTCACCCAACATTTTAGCAAGTGCCCACTGTGTTGTAGCTTCCACGGATATGTTTATCCCAGCTTAAATGCTAGTGTGGGCGATAGACAATTAGCAAAAGTAAATAATTAATCACACAGTACATTAGAAAGTGTTAGCAGATACAGAGGAAATAAGGCAAGGATTTATTTTCCTACAGGATTGCTGGGGTGGAGGAACAGGGAAGTTCTAGTTTTCAATAGTTTCCAGGGAAAGCTGTATTTGAGGAGAATAGGCCTGAGCAAAGACTTGAAGAAGAGGGAGCAAGCTCCACAGGTACCTGAAGAAGACTGTTGCAGGCAAACAAACAAACAAAAAAACAAAACAAAACAAACAAACAAACAAACCCCAGGAAGTGCTAAGACCTTGCAATGGTAGTCTGCCTGGTGCTTTCAAGGAGAACAAACAGGTCAACTAGAGTAAGCAAGGATGACAGTATGGGGACCGGACCCTGAGGGTTTGTGACCATTGTAAGGACTTGGGCTTTTGGTCTGAGTGAGATGTGGGTATGAGAAGGTTTAGCTCAGAGAAAGGACATCATCTGACTCACATTTTATTTATTTATTTAAAAAAGATTTTATTTATTTATTTTTAGAGAGGGGGGACGGAGGGGAAAAAGAGAGGGAGAAAAACATCGATGTGTAGTTGCCTCTCGAATACACTCAACTGGGGACCTGGCCTGAAACCCAGGCATGTGCCCTGACTGGGAATTGAACCAGTGACCCTTTGATTCACAGGCCAGCGCTCAATCCACTGAGCCACACCAGCCAGGGTTGGCTCACATAACAGGATTCTTCTGGCTGCCATGCTGACAGTAGACTCTGGGTGGACAAAGGGGAAGCAGGGGCACACTTGAGGTGATTTGCAATCTCTCTGGCTTGGCTGGGTATGTTTTCAAGGTAAAGCATATCGGATTTCCTGTTGGGTTGGATATAGGGTGTGTTAACTTTGATGTCTTGATTAAAGTGGTGTCCATCAGGTATTTCCACTGTAAATATATTACTTTTTCTTTTTGCAATTAGTAAGTAATTTGTGGGACATATTTTTAGATTATGTAAATATCCTCTGCCTCACCAAGCTTCTACCCACTACTTAAAGCGTTCATTGATGATCCCTTCTTGGATCAGTTGTTTCTATGTCAAACGGTGATTTTTCCAAACCCATCACTGATTTTACACTTATGAATTGGCGCTCTCTTGTAAAAAGGGCTTTCCCTTCTCCCTTAATTATTTACTTGTATGAGGCTGGACTCACATGTGTTTATTTTACTCATTCAGTTATAATCTGTTAACATCATTATACATTTTGATGATCAAATGTCCCAGGTTTGGCCAGTGGGAACCATTGAAGGCTGGCCCCTATGTCATTTTGACATATGTCCATCAATCTTTGAGTACTCCTTGCTTCTTTGGCACAATAAGATGTTCCAAGCTCGTGGTGTACTTTCCCTGCTATTCCTCACAACCATTTCTCCAAGGAGCTCTGATTCCTGTTAGTGGAGAATGGCACTTAGAGACCAAGATCTGGGTGTAGAGCATATTTTGAAATTATGGTTTTCTGGTCCTCCTTGCTACTGCTAAAATAAGAATTCTTATATCTTCATTTGGACAGTTAAACTTTACCTAAGTACAAAGAGATCAGAAAGAAACATGAAATGTTAGAAACTGTTAATCTTAAAATAATCTTAACATTGAGATACAGAATGATGGCATTCATATAATCCTAAATGAATTTAGCAGGACATGGCACAGTTAACATTCCATACCCATCCCACAAACGTTCACTATCCTGGCTTATACATTTATACAGAGGAGGTTTATGCATTTCCCATGAAAGAGCTCTATATGTTCTTGGCTTTATTTTCTCCATGAAAATGTTACCTTAACAAATCTTTTATATTTCAATGGCTATGAAAAAATGGACAATAATAGAGAAAGGAGCCCAAATGTGGCCCCCTGTGCTCAGTGACGTCCTTCTTCATCCATTTGTTTCCCTTGAACCCTCATCACACTCTTTCTAGCTACCAAGGCATGCACAATAATGACGCAGTAACAGTACGTTCACGAGTTGCTGTCACATATGCCATCTCACTGAGTTCATGATAACCTTTTAAATGAGGCAAGATTATTCTTGTACCCACATAACAGGTGGGGAAAGTAACAGAGACTAAATGACATTCCTTGCCATGTAAGTGGCAATGATAAACCCAAATGTTACTGTTAATGTTTAGCTAATATTGATAGAGGAAAGACAGAAAAGGAAACCAGACATTGAGCTTAATAAACTGGGAAGCAGAAGCCTGCTTGCTAGCCAGGAAACTACAGCTTCACACGCCTGAGGACCACAGCACTGTGCTCCACAACGGGGATTAACACTCCCCCCTCCCCTCCTCTAGTACCAGATTTTTGGGGGTGCTGCAGGAGGAAGTGCTGGACCAAAGAGGCCTGTCAGTCTAGTCTGGGGAAAGAGGGATTTGTTAGGATGTAAACCCATCCAAAGCCTGTAGAGGCCTGGGAAGTTGATTGGTTATTTTGAAAGGGTACCTGGTCCAAGCCCAAGCTAATATGATTTCATGGGAACAAAAAAGCCCTCTCTCTGTGCTTGTGAACTGCACTGGCACAGTGCACTCACCTGTTCTCTCTGTGACCATGCATCCCCAGTAGCCATGTGGCCCATGGCCATGCAACTCCACACACAGGCTCCAGGACGAAGCCTGAAATGGACTGCAGCTGGAAACACAGCCTAAACTAGCTAGATGCTGGTCTTGACTGCACTTTGCTACAGCACAGAATCTCTGGACATTGACTCTATTTCTGGTCCTAACTTTCTATGGCAGGATGGAGGGAGATGGGGCATTGGAAACCCAGCAGCAGCTTCTATTTCCACACAAATAAGCCATCTTGCCATCCCACACTCTTCCATGCATGGGTCCTCAGAATGCTTTCCTTATGATCACATGGAAGAGCCTAATTCCCACCTACCACATGAGTGCTCTTTAACCCTGAAAACATGTTAGAACAAAGACTGGGGTCCAGAGTCTCTGCCTACACATGGGGAGTGGCAGGCCAGCCTCCACAGTTTTACAAGCTCCTGGGCAATTCCCGTGAGCACCCACTGAGCACTGTGTAGTTTCCCCATCAATTCATGGTACCAGCAAGTCCAGGACCTCACACGTGTGACCTGCTGAGTGAAGGGAGTGACCCCGAATGGGTAAATGCTGGAGGAGCACAGAAGGGGCTCAGGGAGCCTAGTCTGAGCCCATGTGCTGGGGGCCACATCCACTGCTTTACTCTTTCTCAGAGGGAACCCAGGTGTTTGTTAGAGCACTGGCAGCAGGGATGGGGTGCAGGGGGACATGATGCCTCAGCCCTGGTGCTTCTGCAGAAAAGAGAGATAACACACATGGAGGACATTTGAGCTTGGCCAGGGCAGCACAGTGGGTCTTGTTATCTCTTCCTTCCCAATTTTAGGCTTCATCCCACTTTCACCCACTACTTAAAGCATTTTAAGAATTTTTTCTCTTCACACTGGATATGCAGAACATTCTCCTAAATACAAAGAAGGAAGTACACAGGAATTGTCCCTTCTGTTTCTATCTGCTTTCTCCATCTTCTTTTACTGTTGCTGCCAACCCCAGGTGGACAGTCTATCCCGTCTTTGCTGTTCTCATTGATTGCCCTTACAGCTTCTGTTGAAGAAGGCTAAAGGCCTTTTTTTTTTTTTTTTTGCCTTTAGTGTCTTTGCGGGTCTCCATTCCATCTGAACCTTCACCTACCTCCTCTGATTTTTGTAGGCTAATGGCACTCTTTTTTATTATATTCATTCTTGGCCACGTTCCCCACTTTCATCACTTGAATATGACCCTGGAAAGCATGGACTCATGGATGAGGGACCTCTGTCATCACAGGGTCTCTTTAGGTGGCTGCCCTCTTCTTCCCTCTAAGACTCATTTGCAGTTATGTTACAAGTATTTGGTTTCTATTTCCCCTTTGAGGGCTTCTCATTGTAGGGCCTTGTGTCTTTGTCTTAAGTCTTTATTTAGACTTTCTTCTAAATCTTGGGCTCATTGGAAACTAGTTGTGAGCTGCAGTCCACAGGCCAAGTCTGGCCCAAGCTTAAATAGAAGATGGGTCAGGCTGACGCTTCATAAGTTTGTGTTTGAGCTTCTATTTGCTCCCATGTTTTCCTATCATCTTACATATTTGTCTGCCTCCTGTGTTTACTACCTGGTCTCTGCCCACCTTTGAGTTTGTGAGCCCTCCCTAGGCTACGACTGATGTCCTTTCCTCTGCAATGATTTGCCTGAATTCTTGACACTGCGGCTGGCCAATTCCAGCAGCTGAAGCCCTCAGCCCTGGTGGGGAGAAGCTCAGGCAGCAGCACCCCATAGCACAAGCTCTCTCCAAGTCAGGCCTGACTCCTTGCTGTACTACAAATGAACTATGTTCATTGCCACTCATGTGCCTGCTCCCCCTGGGCCCCTTTCTAGGAATATACTAACTTCCTGAGCATCTTGCATCAAGTCAATTTACCAGGCAATGCCCAGTCCCATGCCCCATGTTGCCTCATGCCTGTATCTCTGATCTGGAGCGCATCCAAGTGTCCCTGCTCATCTGGGACTATGGCTCTGTGCTTCCACTTTTCAGTCCCCAGGATCTAGATGGAGCCCAGCTCACTGATGGACCTTATTAATAATCTTAGTTTCTCCTGGTAAGATGTTCTCTGAAGCCCTGGCTACTCTGCTTCCCCCTCTCTTAGCCTTTCCTGGGGCCCTTTCGTAAAGCTAGCCTCCTCCAATTTGTCAGCCCAAGATCTGACTCTCGTCCTTTTTCCTGGAATGGCTTGCATACCACATCCTGTTCTTGACCATTATAAAATCTAAGATGACTGATCACTTTTTTCCAAACTTCCCAAAATCTCTCCCTCATCAAATAACCACTTGGTGATGGTCATTGTTAATTCTGAGCACTCTCTCACCTCCCTGCACTGGTCCACTTCCTCAGCTGCACTCACCTATATGAAGCGCTGCTTCTACAGCAAGCTCCCCAGGTATGTCCTGATCCCGTCAATGAAGGCTGCATGGTTTGGGGGACCCTTCCGCTATGTCTGGAACCCTAATTCTTCGCAAAGTGGTTCAAATGGTTATGCCAAATTTATTTTCCAGAACACTCAATTGATAAGCCATTTCCACATCATTCCTTAACCATCCCTTGTTGGCAGATTCCTGTGTTATTATCTTCAGCAAATAGTTTACAAGTTGGAGTGCCCCCCCCCTCCAAAAAAAACCCCACTCAGGCACCTTTTCCTAGATGGAAGGTAAAGCTAACATCTGGAGCAGCCTCAGATGCAGACAGAACTCAACAAATCTCGGAGGACGACACAAGGAAACCGAAAGGGAAAGTCCTGTAGAACTCCTGGCCACTGCAGGCACCAGCCACACGGACTTGTCAGTACATGTTAAAGCACCTCCCTATAGCCTTGACTTTGAGTTCACATTTCAGAGAGGACTACCAGCTCTATGCCAAAAGCAGTAAAATTGACAGAGTCAAAATGCTACATCTTTTAAGGTAAACAAGTTCTAAGTGTACCCTGGACTCTCAGCTGCCAGTTGCTATAGAAAATCTTATTGGCAGTAGAAGATGACAATATCTGAAAGACTAATAAAAAGAAGAATGAAAGTGAGGAGTTTTCCAGTGCCTTTAATCAGGCATATTTCCATTTTCTTCTTTGTGGTAGATCTGCTTGGTGCTAAGCCCTGGGAATGTTTGAGAGCAAGTGGGTGACAGCGTCTGAGAAAAGTCAGACATCAGAATGACTGCAGCTCCTGGTCAGGGGCTTACGCGGCCAATCTTCAGCTTCTGGGCAGGGCCCGCTGCATTTATGGGAGTGCTCCAATCTCTGTGGCACCAGCCCCGGAGGCGGTCACCCTCTGGGAATGCACAGGGAAAGGGCCCTGGCAATTAGTGCCACAGAAAATGTGACAGTCTAGTCTTTAACGGCTCCCCTGAGTGGGATGGCAAAGCCTAGAGTTCTCCTAGTACCTGGGTGAAAGAAAGTTTTTTTTTTTGTTGTTGTTTTTTTAAACAAAAAATGAAAACAAAACCAAAAAATTTCGGTCACTGACACGCCTTCTTCATTGTTTGGAGAATGGAGAAGGGTGAGTAGGGGAGTCAGGGGTCAGGGCCCTTTCCTGTCCTCAGAGTCTGCCTAGCTGTCCGCTGGCATATGACAGACTGTCCACCGGCAGCATCCTGCCAGCGATGCCCACACTTGCTCCCCTGGGAGGCACATGCCAGAGCTCCCCTTTGAAAGTTTGCAGGCTGAGTTCAAGTGCGATGAACTGTCAGGGAGACTGTAAAATAGCTTGCCTCAAGGACAGGAGGTGGGCGTAGGGCATCCCTTCCACCTTAAAATTCCAAACCACACAACCTTGACCTCTTTTGCTTCAGTTCCTCCCATGTAAAATGATGATAGCAGCTGCCTCTTACCATTGCTGTAAAGATAAAAAGAGTGAGTACTTATGAATAAAGGTGAATGCTCAATAAATATTTACTATCAGTTGGGGAACTCTTTTTTTTTAATTAAAGATTGTGCTTAAAAATGACAAGGTAAACTACAATCTAAGAGACCACATTTGCCACTTGTAACAAATACAGGCATCTTATAAAGAGCATGTCAAAAAATCTTCTACAATTAAAATAATAATGAAAAGACAAAATAATTATAAAATTTAGCAAAATGCATGAACACGCATTTTACAAAGAAATGTATATGGTCAGTAAGCATATGAAGTTACCCTCAAAATATGGCTCGCATCTTCACACAACCACATCGAAATTACAACTAAAACATAGAACCACCATCACTCAGAACCCTCAGAAATCGAGTTGAATGGAAGTCTGACAACTACAGAATTTAAAAAAACACATACATCCAGACTGGTAGGAGGGGTGCAGACATGGAACAGGCTGTGGTCCCATGCCCACGTGTGGTGGGTAAAAATTCAGGAGGGATATCTCCAGAATGAGTAATCCAGGCCCCACATCAGGACCCTCAGCCCAGAGTTCCAGTGTTAGGAAGATAAGTCCCCCAAATTTCTGGCTGCAAAAACTAGCAGGGATTGATGAGTGGAAGAAACTTCTGGAGCCCCAGACAATTCCTCTTAAAGAACCCACACATACATGGACTCTACCCAACTCACTCCCTCTGAGCTCCAGCACCAGGGTAGCAGCTTAAAGGCACCAGTAGCATAAAGGGAGGAACTGAGTTGTCTGGCATCAAGGCGAGCAGAGGCCATTGTCTCTTTTTAAGACACTCCCCCCACAGAGCCAGCAGGCTGGTTGGGATACTTGAGACTTCATCAACCTGGCTAATATTATTTGACCTGCCTTGGAGATCCCCAGAGACTCTGCCCACCCAACTTATGCACCCACCCAAGCTGCTTTTCCATATGAATGGCTGGTCTTGTCTCATGCTTCACAACTTCCTAAAGCCTCTCAAATAAGCAACAGCCAGCCTCAGTGAGCCTCAGGACTGGCACTAGCAGCAGCCAGTTTAGATTCACAGCTTGGCTTCATCTGGGAATCTCCAAGCCCAGCACAAATAGCAGCCATCTCAGATTGCTTTAGAGCTCAGATAGGACAGCCCTGGGAAAAACACAGGTGCCGGCTGACCTTGGCCTGCACCGCCTGGGAAACCTCAGGGCCAGCACACCTAGTCGACAGTTACAGAGCACATAGGAGCACCATCACCCTGCCCCTGCACAGCTGATCCTCCACGGAAGACGGAGGTTGGTGGTCAGTGATCATATCCAATCCTTGAAGCTTACTGGCCTGGGTAAATCCCTCCCATTCATCTGTCAATAGTAACCAAGGCTCAGCTACAAAAGGAGGGTATGTATCTTCAGCACACACAAAGGCCGCACCTCCAGTATCCAGATTGGGTAATAGGGGAGACTGTGTCACTGGATCTTACAGGACATCTACTACATTAGACCACACTACAAAGATAGGGAGACATAGCAGTTCTACCTAACACATAAAAACAAATACAGGGAGGCTGCTGAAATGAGGAGACAAAGAACCATGGCCCAAATGATAGAACAGAACAAAATTCCAGAAAAAGAGCTAAATGAAATGGAGATAAGTACTCTATTAGATGCAGATTTCAAAACACTGGTCATAAAGGTGCTCAAGGAACTTACTGAGGACATTAACAACATAAAAATGATCCAGTCAGAAGTAAAGGATACACTAATTGAAATAAAGCATAATTTACAGGAAAACAGCAATAGAGTGGATGAAGCTGAGAATCAAATCAATGGTTTGGAACATAAGGAAGCAAAAAACAACCACACAGAACAAGAAGAAAAAAGAATCCAAAAAAATGAGGACTGTATAAGCAGCCTCTGGGACAACTTTAAGAGGTTCAACATTCATGTCATATGGCTACCAGAAGGAGAAGAGAAAGAACAAGGATTTGACAATCTATTTGAAAAAATAATGAAAGAAAACTTCTCTAATTTGGTGAAAGAAATAGACATGCTGCAAGTCCAGGAAGCACAGAGTCCCAACTGTGATGGATGCAAAGAGGCCCACTCCAAGACACATCATAATCAAAATGCCAAAGGTTAAGATAAAGAGAGAATCTTAAAAGCAGCAAGAAAAAAGAAGTTAGTTACCTACAGGGGAGTTTCCATAAGACTGTCAGCTGATTTCTCAAAAACTTTGCAAGCAAGAAGGGATTGGTAAGAAATATTAAAAGACATGAAAAGCAGGATCTACAGTCAAGATAACTCCATATAGCAAAGCTATCGTTTAAAATCAAAGGGCAGCTAAAGAGCTTCCCAGGCAAGAAAACCCTAAAGGAGTTCATCATCACCAAACCATTATTATATGAAATGTTAAAGGGCCTTATTTAAGAAAAAGAAGATCAAAACGATGATCAATAAAATGGCAAAAAACCCCACACATCTATCAACAATAGAATCTAAAAAACAAACTAAGCAAATGAGAAGAACAGAGACAGAATCATTGGTACAGAGTATTTTGATGGTTGCCAGATGGGAGAGGCATGTGGAGGGATGGGTGAAGAGATGAGGGGATTAAGAAGTACAAATAGGTAGTTACAGAATAGCCATGGGGATATAAAGTACAGTATAGGACATGGAGTAGCCAATGAACTTATAAGATGAGCAATGAACATGAACAATGGTGTCGGGAATGCCTTAGAAAATGGTAGAGGGGGACAAAGGGGGGAAATCAGGACAACTGTAATGGCATAATCAATAAATTATAATTAAAAGAAGAACTTATGCTCAACTTTCAAGATTCAGAGAAATGCAAATCAAGACCACAAAGGAGATATTTTTTTGCCCATTCAGTTGGCAAAAATAATTAAGTCTGACAATACCGAATATTGAAAAATATGCAGATGAAAGGGATGTCTTACACACTGAGCATTAGAACAGAAATTGGTGCAACCACTTTAAAACATAATTTGGCTTTATTTCATAAAGTTGAATATTTACACATTTTACAATTCAGCAGTTCTCCTGCTAGGTAAGAACACCCCAAAACTCTTGAACATATGTGTCCAGAAAACATACATAAGAATGTCCTTATCAGTTCTGTTCAAAATAGCAAAAAATAATTAGAAACAACTTAATAACCATTGACAAGAGAATAGATAAATGTACTGTGGAGTTCTCCCACAATAGGATCTCATGCAGCAGTGACAATGAATGACACATGTAACGACATGATTTATCTTCTACAGTGTTGAATGAAGAACAAGCCTCAGGAGGCTATATATCCTTTTAATAAAGTTCAAAAACAGATAAAACTAAATAATACATGGTACAAACACACAAAGATATTTGATAAAACTATAAACTGAAAAATCAAGAGAAGGATAAACACAAAATCCAGGATAGTGTTGATGTTGGAGCAAGCATTGGCAGTGAATTCACCCAGAAGAATAAAAACAAAAAAATATTTTAAAATAATGCTATTGACACTAATTAAGTCTTGTGCATTTCTCATTTAAAGAGAATAATTATGACATTTGTTTTTTCATTTTTTCCTAATCTGATTACCCTCTGGATGTGTAATCATAAACAACTGTTTAGAAACAGATTCTTTATTAAAGAGAAAATTTTAATTCTGGAAATTAACTATCTGGGATGTATTGTTTCATCTTGCTTGACTTATGAATGCTGTTATTGATTTCTAAATGAAAATTCCAAACCAGTGACTTTTATAAAAATATACTGTGAAAAAAGGAAGAAATAGGGAGAAAGAGGGAGGGAAAGGAACGACAATTTATGGAACAGATTTGAACAATGCCTTTAATGGTCTTCATCCATCCCTATCAATCAACACATCATTTTCCCACAGGCTGGACTGTGACAGTAGAATGTGTGTTCATTCTGGTCATTTTGGCGATGTTTACAAGTGCTCGCACTGGTGCCAGGTTATGCATTTGTACAAATGATTGTGTTATAAAACCCATTCCGAGCTCCCCAGTCTTCCAGTGATGGTAATAGTGAAGACTGTTTGGACTGATTTAAAATGGGAGGCTTAATTCCAACATCATCAAGGCTCTACTGTTCAAACATCTTCCCAATCAGTCCCAGTCACCTGCTCGCTTAAGTTCTGACATGAGATTAAAAAAAGGATAATTTCTTCCAATAGTAACTTGTAGAAAGTGCACAGACATAAGTGGTAATATTGAAACTCTGGGCTTAGCACCTAGAAGAAAATAATTAATCTCTGTGGAGCAGGTTTTAGGTCTTCTGTATCCAGAGATACTGTTGAGAAATATTCTGAATGACTCTCCTGACCAAAATCTAAAATATTAGATTAAATGTAAAAAAAAAAAAATGTACCACTCAGGCATTTAAATGCATCACTGAGCTGCCACTAAATAAAGAAAGGTGCAGAATCTCAAAGGAAGTGAACAGGGGCATCTTTGGAGGCAGGCTGATACCCAATGACACTTATGCCCTGAAGGTGGGAGTCCAAACCCTGGAGTTGCTGGATTCTGCCTTCATAACTGTGTGGAGTTCAGAGAACAGAAGATAAAATGTAGGGCTGCCCAAGGAGGAATCCAATAAGAGACTTCCAATTGTCTAGAATCTTCTAGACTACAGTCCTAAGGTAAAGAGGAATGAGAAGGAAACCCAAATACTAAGAAGGGGACAAAAGGAAGCATCTTCATTTTGATCTGCAGGTAGAGAAAGGTTATCTCCCTCCTCCCCTTGAGAATTTGTAACCATAACCAGGAGTCTAAACTGACACTGCCTGGGTGGTTCAGAAAAACTCAGGCAGAAAATTTTATTTAAAACAGTCTGGGGTTGGTGTCTGAGAAGCAAGGGCAATCTCTGCAGAGGAACTCAGTTTCCAATTGGGCTTCAGAATCCCTGCACAGATGACTTTACCAAACATTCAGGCAAAATTCACAAACACATGTTAAGGAAAAACGATGTCAAGGGTGCAATTCAGCAGGGAAAAAACCCCACAAAACAGAAACAAATCCCCAGATACTTCAGCTATTAAAAATACTTGGCAAAGAATACACTGCTTGATATGTTTGAAGTGAATATAATAAGTGGAACTGAAAACTTACTGAACTGCCTTTATAGCAGATTAGACACAGCTGATGGGGGCAGAGCAAATGGAAGATGAACCCAAAGAAATGAATGAAATCTGGAGAGAAGAGGGATGGGGAATGTGAAAGAGGCGAAGAGGCGAGGTGAAGAAGCAGGGTGAATAAAGTGAGAAGGTTTGGCATATGTCCAATTTGAGTTCCAGAGGGAGATAACAACAGAGAGAATGTGGAAGAGGCACTGTTTAGAGAGAATTTTTCAGAGTTGTCGAAACATGCCAATCTTTAGAACCAATAAACTCAGTGAATTCCAACCAGAATAAATTTTTGAAAAATCACAATAAAACCAAAGAAGATCCTAAAAGCAGCCAGAATAAAGACAGACCTGCTACAAAAGAAGTGCATTTAGACTGGCTGCTTATTCCTAAACAGTGATAACTGGAAACCAAGTAGAAAGCCACCTGACTTTTGTCTGTAGGAATAGCTTTCACCTGTAGTACTTCATTTGCTTCTGTTTCTTTTTTTCCTTAATTTAAAATTGGTTTTTAGAGAAAAGGAGAGAAACACACAGAGAGAGAAACATCAATTTATTGTTCTACTTATTTATGCATTCATTGGTTGCTTCTTTCAGGTACCCTGCCCAGGGATGGGACTACAACCTTGGCATATCAGGGTGATGCTCTAACCAGCTGAGCTACCTGGCTGTGGCTTGTTTCTGTTTCTTGCTCCCAATATCATGTCTGTGAGATTCATCCATGTTGTCAGAGATAATGGCAAATCTTTTCTCATTGTTGTGGAGTATTCCACTTTATGAATACACACACGTACACATACACTGATAGGCATCTGAGTTGTCTTTAGCTTTTTGCTATTATGAATTAAGCTATCGTCGTGGGTTTTTTTCAAATGTGTTTTCCATAATATGTCCCTGGCAATGTTGTAAACTTTCCCTAGGGAATAGTAGTAAAGATTGAATAGTTGAGAAAACAAGTTTTTTTCTTCATTGTATTTTTTTCCCATTACCATTTAGTCCCCTTATATCCCCCTTACCCCAGCATTGTCTTAATTCCCACATTCAGAAAATTCATTGCATTTTGCTATGTTTTTTTAAATTTTATTTTTAATTACAGTTTACATTCAATATTATTTTGCATTAATTTCAGATCTACAGCATAGTGGTTAGACAATCATATATTTTATAAAGCAATCCCTGATATTTCAAGTACCCATCTGGCACCACACATAGTTATGATTTTTAATGATTAATGTTTTTAAACTGTTATTTCCCTTCAATTTTTTTTTTCACCAAAAGCTAACGGTAAGGTTTTAGTGCAGGTGAATTCAACTCTAGTTAGCTGGATGTGTGTGAAAAATATCACACCCTATTCACTGGTCCAACAGTATTATGCCACATTTAAAAAAAAAAAAAGGTTTTTCACTCATGGCAAAGTGAGAATACAGAGAACATATCTCAACATAATGAAGACCATATATGACAAATTCATAGCTAACATCACACTCAATTGGCAAAAATTAAAAGCATTTCCCTTAACATCAGGAATAAGACAGGAATGTCTACTTTCACCACTCTTATTCAATATAGTATTAGAAGTCCTAGCCACAGCAATCAGACAAGAAGAAATAAAAGGGGAGCTTCCGGCCAAGATGGAGGCATAGGCAGACGCACTGTGTCTCTTCTCACAACCAAATTAAGGACAACAAAGATTTAGAAACAAGAAAACAACCAGATCTCAGAAAATCAAACTGTTTGGAAGTCCAACAACGATTCATCCAGACCGGTAAGAGGGGCGGAGTCGCGGCAGGAAAAAGCGGAGGTTCGGACGGGCTCGCAGACAGCAGCGGCTGGCAGCCCCCAGGTGCACAGGCGGTGACTAGCAGACCCCGGACATGGGGCAGCAACTGTGCAGAACCAGTGAGGCCGCACAAGGCAGCTGGCTGACCGGGTGGTCCCACATTCACGTGCGGATAATCCAGGCAAAGGGGAAGCGGTGAAAGGAACTGGAATCTGAGAGAGAGTAAAGCAACCGCCATTATCTCCTCTCAGACCCCGCCCCCACATACAGCGTCACT
>PVKU01012888.1:0-32334 GCA_004027475.1 Anoura caudifer | reverse complement strand
AAAAAAAAAAAAAAAAGAAATGTGTCGATTTTGCCCAGGTGGTCCAATTTCTTGTCATAGAGTTGTTTGTAGTAATTTCTTAAAATCCTTTTTAATTCTGTGGTATTGGTTATAATTGTTACCCCTTCATTTCTGATTTTGTGTATTTGAGTCTTCTCTCATTTTTCTTGGTCAGCCTGGTTAAATGCTTGTCAATTTGTTTTATCTTTTCAAAGAATCAGCTCCTGGATTTCTTGAAGTTTGTAGTTGTTCTTTTAGTCTTTGTCATTTAATCCTGCTCTGATCTTTTTTATTTCCTTTCTTCTACTTGCTCTGGGTTGTCTTCATTGTTGTTCCTCAAGTTCTTGTAGGCATAGGGTTAGGTTGTTTGTTTGAAATGTTTTTATCTTTTTTAGGTAGGCCTGTATTGCTATGAACTTCCCTCTCAGGACTGCCTTCACAGTGTTCCATAGGAATTGGGCTATTGTATGTTTATTATCATTATGTTTCTAGAAACTTTTTGATTTCTCCCTTGATCTCATTGTCAGCCCATTCACTGTTTAATAGCATGCTAGTCAGTCTCTGAATTTGAATGCTTTCCTCCCCCTTGAGTTTGTTTTCTAGTTTCAAGCCATTGTGATCTAAGAAGATGCTTGATATGATTTTAATTTTCTTGAATTTGTTGAGGCTTGTTTTGTGTCCTATCATGTGATCAAACTTTGAAAATGTTCCAAGTGCATTTGAAAAGAATGCATATTTTGCTTCTTTGGGATGGAAAGTTCAGTATATATCAATTAGGATCAATTGATACATGATCTAGAGTGTTGTGCAATGCCACAATATTCATGTTGATTCTTTGCTTGGAAGATTTATCCATTGTTGAAGTTCCCCTACTATGAGTGTGCTGCTGTTGATATCTTTCTTGAAGTTCTCCAAGATTTTCATTATATATTTGGGTGCTCCTATGTTGAGTATATATATGTTTAGAAGGGTTACATCTTCTTGACACATTATTCCCTTAAACATTATGCAGTTTCCTTCTTTGTCTTTTTTTATGGTCTGTGTTTTGAAATCTATTTTGTCTGAATAAAGTATTGGTTCCTAGCTCTTTTTTTTTTTTCATGTCAGTTTGCTTGGAATACATTCCCATCCCTTTGTTTTCAGTCTGTGTGGCTGTTTTTTTCTGAAGTACATTTCTTATAGTTAGCACATATGCTGTCATATTTTTTATCTATTCAGCTTCTCTATTTCTTTTTATTGAAGCATTTTATCCATTTACATTTAGGCTATTATTGATAAGTATTTAAACATTGTCCTTTTACCCACTTTATACCTTTGTCCCTGTTTCTCATTCTCTCTGTTTTTCTTCATCTTCTTAAAGCAGTTTCTTTAGGACCTCTTGTAATGCTAGATTTTGTGGAAATGTATTCTTTTAGATTTTTTCCTGGGAAACTTCTTTTTTACTTTCCATTTGAAATGAGGGCCTTGCTTGGTATAATAGTCTTAGCTGTACAGCTTTGCTTTTCATATTTGTAATATGTCTTGCAATTCTTTTCTGGCTTTTAGTGTTTTTGTTGTGTAATCAGTTGATAGCCTTATCAGAGCTCCTTCTATGTTGCTAGCTGTTTCTCCCTACTGCCTTTAAGATTCTCTGTGTTTCAGTTTTGTCATTTTAATTATGTTGTATCTTGGAGTCAGCCTTTTTGGGTTCATCTTGATTTGGACCCTCTGTGTTTCCTGGACTGTGTGACTGTTTTTTCTCATAAAGTATGGAAATTTTCTGTCATTACTTTTTCAAACATATTTTCTATCCCTTGTTTCCTTTATTTTCCTTCCGGTATCCCTATTATATGGATAGTATTACCTTTCATGTTGTCCTGCATTTCCCTTAACATCTCTTCATTCTTTCTGAGTCTTTTTTTAGTTTTATTATTTGGCATGGGAATTTTTTCTACCTGGTTTTCCAGCTTGCTGACTCAGTCGTCTTGTCCATCTAACCTGTTTTTAATTCCTTCTACTCCTTTTATTGTGTTCTTCATTTCAGATCTTTTGTTCTTCATTTTCTCCTGGCTCTTATTGATAGTTTATATGTTCTTTTGTATGCTGGTTTAATCCACACTAAGTTCACTGGAGTTCTTTGTATTTATTACTAAGCTCATTGAGCATTCTCATAACCCTTAATTTAAACTCAGTGTCTGATAGTTTGCTTACCTTTATTTAATTTAACCCTCTTTCTGGGGGTTCCTCCTTTCCTTTTGATTGAAATTTGTTTCTTTGTTGCCCCATTTTAGATGACTCTACTTACTTGTTTCTGTTTCTTTGATTCATCTGCTTTTACTCAGTGTCTTTGTGGTGTGACCTCCTGTGGTAGGTGCCCTGTGGAATTCAGTCATGCAGTCTCCTTGATCACCTGAAATTGATGCTCTTGGGATGCATTTTAGGCTGTTTATGTCAGCTACCTGGTTGTAATTGTGATTTGGTTGTTGAGTCATTCTCTGGTGGGTCCTTCCCTCCATCTAGATGAATAAGAGTCACTCCACCCACCACTTCTATGTTATTGTAGAGGTGCTGCCAGAACAAAAGCTAACAGCCCAGGGAACATACCCACACCCATGAAAATAAGCCCCACCAACTATCATACTATCAATACCAAACAAGCCAATATTAATAACGGTTAAAGAGATTAAGACAGTTCTAAATGAAAAAGTAAATATAAGATGGCTAACTGAAAGAAAAATGATTTTGAGAGGATAGAGGGAGGAAAAGGAAAGAGTAAAGAGTAGTGTTGAAGGAAGAAAGAAAGAAAGAAATATTTACATGGCAAATAAAAAGGGAGATAAGGCAGATAGAGTAAGAGAAGGCAGATAGAGTATAGTATTAAGTTTAAACAGACATTAAAATAAACAAATATAGTGTAAGAAAGAAAAAAAAGATGAGCAAAAGAAAAAAATTAGGAACCAAGTTAAAGAAAAACATCTACCACAACACTATCAACAACAAATGAGAATAGATTAATATAGGTGAATGGGAATAGAGGGAAAAAGTGTTTAACAGATGTCTACAGGAAAGTGAAATGATTTTGAGATGACAGAGGGAGAAAGAATACTGAGAGTGAGTGATGAAAATCAGAAAATTAACATTTAAAACAAAAGAAATAAAGAATGGAGAGGAGGAAGGCAAAATGGAGTAGGTACTGGAAACAGTGAAATTTGAGGTTTGAAATACAAAACTAAATTACTTTCAGTAATATGGACATTTTGATTATGATAATTCTTCCAATCTGTGAACATTGTATATGCTTCCATTTGTTTGTGTTTTCCTTAATTTTTTCTTCAGTATTATATAGTTTTCTGAGTATAGGTTTTTTACCTCCTGATTAGGTTTATTGCTAGGTACTTTATTTTTCTTGTTGTTCCATCAAATGGGATATTTTCCTTGATTTCTGCTTCTGGTAATTCATTGTTGGTGTACAAAAATGCCTTAGATTTCTGAATATTGACTTTGCATCTCACTGTTTGGCCAAATTCACTTATTAGATTGGGTAGTTTTTAGTGGAGTTTATAGCATTTTCTGTATAGATTATCATGTCATCTGCAAACAATGACAGTTTTACATCCTCCTTTCCAACTTGGATGCCTTTATACATAAATATAAATAATCACACCATAAGAGTCCTAGAGGAGAATAGGCAGAAAAAATCTCAGATATTCCATGCAGCAATATTTTCAGTGATATGTCCCTTAGAGCAAAGGGCATAAAGGAAAGATAAAACAAATGAGACCTCATCAAAAAAAAAAAAAAACCAAACTTCTGGATTGCAAAAGAAAACAGCAATAAAATGAAAATGGAACTACCATATGGAAAAATATATTTGCAAATGATACCTGAGACAAGAATTTGATCTCCAAAATATGTAAAGAACTCACACAACTCCACTCCAGGAAGACAAACAACCCAATTAAAAAATGGGCAAAGGACTTGAACAGACACTTTTTCTAGGATATACAGAGGTCCCAGAGACATATGAAAAAAATGCTCAACATCATTAGCCATCAGAGAATGCAAATTAAAACCTCAGTGAGGTACAATTTCACACCAGTCTGAATGGGCATCATAAACAAATTAACAAACAACAATTTCTGGAGAGGTTGTGGGGAACAGGGAACCCTACCGCATTGTTGGTGGGGAGGCAGACTGGTGCAGCCACTGTGGAAAACAGTATAGAATATGTTCAGAAAACTAAAGATGGAACTGCCTTTTATCCAGCAATAATACTGCTGGGATTGTATCCTAAGAATCCTGAAACACCAATTCAAAAGAACCTATGCACTCCAATGTTCATAGCAGCACAATTTACAATAGCCAGATGTTAGAAGCAACCTAAGTGCCCACCAGTAAATGAGTGGATTAAAACATATGGTACATTTCCACAATGGGATACTATGCAGAAGAATGAAAGAAGAGCTCCTACCCTTCATGACAGCATGGATTAAATTGGAGAGCATTAAAAGTGAAATAAGCCTGGTGGTGAAAGGCAAATACCATATTATCTCATCTATAAGTGTAACCTAATAAAAAAACAAACAAGCAAGAAAAATATAACCAAAAACACTGAAACAAAGGACAACCTGACAGTAACCAGAGGGGAGGAGAGAGAGGGATAATGGGGGGAATAGGGGAAAGGCCTTCAAAAACATGTACGAAGGACATGTAGACAAAACCAATGGGGGTAGTTTTCGAGAGTGGGATGTGGAAATGGTTGGGGTGGGGGCCACAGTGGAGTGAAAATGGAGACACCTGTACTTGAACAACATTAAAAATAATAAATAAATAAATAATTTATTCACTTTGAAAAAATTATAAACATAACATAAAAGAACAGGAAATACAAAATTAATGAGGATCTAGAAATAAAATTGAAGAAATACAACAACTACCATATTCATAACCAATGAGCAAAGATTGATGAAAGTGGGGAGAAAATAAGGGTATATTAAGAACTGGAAAATGAATTTGAGATGACAATTGATAAGAAAAATGGGTTTTAGAGGCTGGAAGTGGGAGAAATATTAAAAGTGCAGAATGGAAACAAATTGGTGCAAGAGAGATAATACAATTTAAAATGAAAATAAGAAGAAAGAAGTTTACCTTGGAGTAAAAGAAAGGAGGAGCAAAGTATAAGATTTGAAATAAAATATATTATAAAAACAAATGAAAACATTCACAAATTGAAGGGTGATAAATGAATGTTAAAAAGCTATGCAGGAAAGAATATAATGGATATCATGAAGAAGACCACGTTGGAACTCACCTCAGTTGTACCTAGCTTTTACTACTGTCCTCTTTCTGGATCTGCTCCTAGTGGTTTCCTAGTCTGGCCCTAGGCACCCCATTAGAGACTTCTAACCTGCAATCTAGACTGCATCTACAGTCTGTGTCTGTCTTCTTCAGTTGTTATCCTAGTCAATTTCTAATCAGCTCTCAGGTGTAAGTACCACAGGGTAGAGCAGAATAATTCCCCCATAGAGGGGCTATTACATCCCCTCAGGCTGAGGTGACTTGGAAGAGACTGCCCTGCCTGAATAAGATGGCTTCTGCAGTATGGGGGATGACTCAGTACAGGGTTTCTGGTGGCTGCTCCCTCACTTCTCTACCCAAAAACGCTGACCCAAACTCTCTCCAAGCATATATAGTCCACCCCCATTTTCCAAAGCCCAGGGTAAGTAGCTGCAAATGCAATTTTATGAATCTGCCCCTTAAGAGGCTCTCTGTAACTTCATTCATATCTTCCTGGCAGACAGAAACCCACCATTATTCACAGCTGGATTTTAACTGGGTTTCTTTTAGGCTCTGGTGCTGTTTGTTGGGGAGCCCAGCTTGGGGCTTTGGCCCCACAGTTCTTGGGAGGAATGCCCCTGCCACTGTGATTTCCCTTTGGCACTTAAGCTGCTGCCTGGGGGAGCCAAGCCAGCCCTCTCACATCTCCTCTGCACTCTGTACTAGTCATGTTTTGGTGAAGCAGTTTCTTCTGTCTGTCCATGGTTATGACTTCTCTTCAGCTATTGTTCAGTTGGTTATTCCAGATGATTTCTCTACAGTTTAGTTGTAATTCCAAATTGGTCCTAGGAGGAGGTTAGTGTACCCTCCACTTCCTTCACCACCATCTTGGATCTCTACAGATTTTCTTTTTAAGAAAACCTATTATAAGACTAGCTGTACCTTCGGATTTGCCAAACATTCATGTTGAGGCCATTTTAGTCCCTACGCTATTTCTAAGCAATGACTAAGAGTGACAGAGGTGCTGAGCCATGCCCTTTCTGACAAATGGAAGATCCTCTCATGAGAAACTTTGTTCAGGGAGTTCACTGTGGCTTGTTGATACTTCTCACACATTCTCTGCAGTTTAGAGCTAGCCCTCTTCTATCATCCTGCCTTCCTGCTTTGTTTTTATATATTTTAGAACTGCATTTCAGCCCAAAGGCCCTCATCATCTCTTCTTGCCCTTCTCTCCCTTTTCACAAATATTCCCCTCAATAGTTACTGTAGGTTAAGGCTCATACACCTGCATTATTTTGTTATAATTGAATAGTCTTTAAACAACTGCAAATATTGATTTTCTTATTTGAAATCCTGTAAACTCAATGTGTTTCTGAATCCAGAATATGGTGCCTCTACTTTATATTATGTAGCAACCTCATTTAAGATATTCCTCAGTGATTATGCAGTGAAACACACACACACACACACACACACACACACACACACACACACACACAAACTAAAATCAATGGAAGCTATGCATGATCTCATGTAAATATAGGTTACCACTTCTATTCACATATAAATTTAGATTAGGTTGAGCATTTTCTCTACATAGTATATCAGAAAATGGTTTTTGGTTTTTAGCTATATGGATTTCAGAAGTGTAAACTTATCTACCTTTTGCCCTATTGGTAATGGTTTTACTCTGATTCATAATTTCCCCCCTCCTTACATTTTTGATCTTCTGGAGGCAGTTTTAACTCTAAAATTTTATTCAATCTAGTGGAAGGCTTGGGAATCTGGATTTTAAAAAGCTGTTCACCCATACCCTCATCTGTGATTTCCTTAAAAATAGAGTTTATAGGGGTGACATTGGATCACAAAACCTTACAGGTTTCAAATACACAACTCAATGTAACATGATCTGCACAATGCATAATGTGTCCATCAGCCAAAGCAAAGTCTCCTTCTTTACTCATTTACCACACCTTTGCTCACCACATAGCCCCCCTCCCATTCTTCTGGCTATCACCACACTGTTGTCAGTATATGTATATATATAATTTACACATATGACATGTACATATTTACACCTGCATATTGTATATATACTTAATATATTAAGTATATTTATTAATTAATAAAATAAATATGTATTAACAAATATGTTTATTAATTATATTAATAGATTGTCTGTTAATTACTACTTAAGACATTAAGTATATATAAGTGCATATAAATATGTACTTAATATCTTCATTCTCTTTTATCCATCTCTCCAAACCCTTTCCCCTGGCAGCTGTCAATGGTATTCCATCTATCTATGTCTCTGTGTCTCTTTTGTTCATTTATTTATTTGTTCATTAGGTTCCCTAAATAAATGACATCATAAGGTATTTGTCTTTCTCTGATTCACTTAGTTTAATTAGAATAATAATCCCCAGGTCCCTCTTTATGACTCAAATGTAAGTCTTTTTTGTACACCAGAGTAATATTCTGTTGTGTACATGTACCACAACTTTTTTATATTCATCTATTGATGAGCAATTGGACTCTTTCCAGATCTTGGTTATTGTAAATAATGTTACAGTGAAAAAATGGGTACATATATTCTTTTGGATTAGTGCTTTTGATTTCTTTAGATATATTCCCAGAACTGAGATCACTGGGTCAAAAGACAGTTTCATTTTTTAATTTTATGAGAAAATTCCATAATATTTTCCATAGTGGCTGCCCCAGTCTTCATTCCCACCAAGAGTATATAGAGTTACCTTTTCTCCACATCCTGACCAGCACTTGTTCTATGTACAATAGATTTATTGAAGACAGCCATTCCGAATAGGCATCTCACTGTGTTTTTAATTTGCTTTTCTCTGATGATTAGGAACATTGATAATTTTAATATGTCTATTGGCCATCTGTATGTACTCTTGGGAGAAGTGTCTATTCAGGTCCTTTGCTAATTTTTTAATTCAGGTTTTTGTCTTCTTGCTGTTGAGTTGTATAAGTTATTTTTTTTATTTTGGACATCAAAACCTTATCAGATATAACATTGGCAAATATGGGATGGGATCCTACTCAATGTGTTCCCTTTTTATTTTGTTGATGGTCTGCTTTGCACAGAAAAGCTTTTTCAGTTTCATGTAGTCCTATATGTTAATTTTTTTTCTCATGCCTGAGGAGCTATATCAGCAAAACTATTGCTATGAGATGTGTCTGTTATTTTACTTTCTGTTTCTTCTAGGATTTTTATGGTTTCATGACTTACATTTAAGCCTAATCCATTTTGAGTTTACTCTTCTTTATGATGTAAGCTAGTGGTCTAGTTCCATTTTTTGCATGTATCTGTCCAATTTTCCCAATTTTTCTCTTTGGGAAAGAGACTGCCTTTACCTCACTGTATATTCTTCTACCTTTATGAAATATTAATTGACAATAAAGATGTTGATTTATTTTTGTGCTTTCTATTCTGTTCCACTGATGTATATGCTTGTTGTTGTGACAATATCATGATGTTTTGATTACAATGGCCTTACAGTATAGTTAGCTATCAGGTAAAATGATACCTCCAACTTTGTTTTCTTTCTCAAGATTGCTGAGGTTATCTGGTGTCTTTTCTGGTTCTATATAAATTTTTGGAATATTTGTTCTATATCAGTGATATATCCCATTGATAATTTAATGGAAATTACATTAAATCTGTAGATTGTTTTGGATAATATGGACATTTTAATGATCCTCTTATCAATGAACATGTTATATGCTTCCATTTATGTGTATCTTCCTCAATTTCTTTTTTATTATGATATAATTTTGAGTATAGTTTTTTTACCTCCTTGAAAATATTTATTTTTAGACATCTTATTTTTGTTGCAATAGTAAATGAAATTGTTTTCTTAATTTCTCATTATACTTCATTATTGGTGCATAAAAGTGCCACAGATTTCTGCATATTAATTTTGTACCCTATTACTTTGCTGAATTTATTTATTAGATCTAATAGTTATTTGGTGATGTCTTTAGGGTATTTTGTATAGGTATCATATCATCTGTGAACAATGACAGTTTTACTTGTTACTTTCCAATTTGGGGTCCTTTTATTTCCTCTGTGGCTAGTATTTTCAGTAAAATGTTGAATAAACAATTAATGCAGACATCCAGTTTGTTCAAGATCTTAAAGGAAAGGTATAGGTTTTCCACTGAGTATGATGTTGGCTGTGTGTTTTTCATATACAGCTTTTATTACCTTTATGTATGATCCATCTACTTCCACTTTGCTGAGAGTTTATATAATAATGGGTGCTGGAGCTTATCAAATGATTTTTCTCCCATCTATTGATATGACCATGTGATTTCTAACCTTCACTTTGTTTATGTGATATACCATGCTTATTCATTCATGAATATTGTGTCAACTTTGCATCCCTGGAATAAACTTGACTTGATCGTGGTATACGTACAATCTTATTAATGTTTTACTGTTGGGAACTGCCCTTCCTGGTTTCAGGAGCTGTAACCCCCCTGCCCCCAGGGTTAAGGCTGAGTGAGAGATCTTCAGACCATAAGCCACTAAGGAGACAAAACTTATCTCCCTGGCAGGAGCATCGCTTCTGATCCTTTTACTTCATCCATAACTGGCCTCCAATCCTTTATTGGTTAGCCAATGATGGGTAAGATTCCCTAAGGGGGAACAACCTAAAACAGGTATAATCATGGGGAGGCCCCAGGGAAGGATTTGAGGAGCTATAGCAAAGGGGTGTGATGATCCCTCACCCCTCAGCTTTGACATAGCCTGAGTCCTCATTCTGCCTGCAAGAAGTCTCCTAATCTCTTGGCTGCCTTACTTCCCCTGCCTGACTTAAGCCTGAAACAATGACAGAGGGAGGTGCAGCTCTGTGCTGAAAAGGGTGGGTTCCCTGGGTGATCAGACCTAAGAAAGAATATACAAAATCCTGTGAAACCTGCTTTGTTTAGAATGCTCTCCATTAAATGATAAGTGTCCAAACAGGAAATGAGTTTGTTTCCCAAAGTTTTGTAGCCCTTTAGCTAACAGACCCTGACTCAGAATAAGCCTTAGTAGTTCTTTGTATGTTATTTATTGTTTTATCCTTACTGCCTGACAATGATTAATGAACTTTACCTGTATTTCTGTGCAAAATGAACCTAATAAAAGCCCATTGAGGAAAAGGCTCTTGGTCCTTCTCATTTGAGAGCTTGGCCACCTTTCTTCCCCAGGCAGATCATGTCTTGGTAGACTTATTCTCATCTGTGATGGATGGAGGCGGGGAGCTTTGTGGGCAGAGCCCCCCCCCCCCAATTTGCTGTATCCAGTTTGCTTATGATTTTTTTTCAGGATTGTGGTATCTATATTCATCAGGGATAACAGCCTAAAATTATCTCTCTTTTTAAAGGTCTTTATATGGTTTTGGAATTAGAACCATATAGAAGCTCAGAAGTTTTCCTTCCTCTTGAATTTTTTGAAAATGTTTGAGGAGGATAGATGTTAGTACTTCCTTGAAGGTTTGATAAAATTCATCTGTAAAGCCATCCAGTTAAGGACATGTGCATTTAGGAGTTTATTTTATTACTGTTCTAATTTTATTAGTTGTAATTGGTCTATTCATATTTTCAGATTCTTTGTGAATCAGATTTTGAAAATTGTGTTTCTAGAAATACATCCATTCTACCCAGGTTGTCCAATTTTTGCCATATAATTGTTCATAATATTTTCTTACAATTCTTTGTGTTTCTGTGGTGTCAGTTGTTACTTCTCTTTCATTTCTGATTTTATTCATTTGGGTTCTCTTTTCCTGAAGAGTCTGATTAAACATTTGCCAATCTTGATTACTTTTTTCAGAAAAAAACAGCACTTGGTTTCACTGATCATTTGTTGTTGTTTTAGTCTGTATGTCATTTATTTCCATGATAATTCTTACAATTTTCTTTCTTCTACTTACTCTGAGCTTTGTTTTGTGCATAATTTTTCATTCTTTTAGGTGTAAGATTAAATTATTTACTTGATATTTTTCTTGCTTCTTGAGGTAGGTCTGTAATCCTATGCACATTCCTCTCAAGACTGTGTTTTTTATTCCCCATAGATTTTGGGTTGCTGTGTGTTAATTTTTATTGATTTCCAGGTAAATTTTGCCTCCTCCTTCTTATTATTAACCCTTTCATTGTTTAATAACATGCTATTTAGCTTCCATGTGTTTGAGTGTTTTTCAATTTCTTATATTGCATTTAACCTCTAGTTTCATACCACTGTGGTAAGAGAGGATACTTGATATAATTTCAATCTTCTTGAATTTACTGATACTTACTTTTTGTTCTAAGGTATGTCTATTTTTGATAATGTTCCCTGTGGACTTGAGAATAATTTACACTCTGATGCTTTGGGATGAAATATTCTATAAATATCAATTAAATTCATCCAGTCCATTGTGTCATTTAAGGTCTGTCTTGTTGATTTTTTTTTTGGGGGGGGTCTGGAAGAACTATCCATCAATGTCAGTAAGGTGTTAAAATCCCCTACTATTATTGTTTTGCTGTCAATCTCATTAATTTTCACAAAAAAATTCTTTATATATTTAGGTGTTCTTTTGATGGGGGCATATATATGTTGGCAAAGCTTTTATCTTCTGGTTGGATTGATCTTTTTGCATGATATAGTAATCTTCTTTGTCTCTTGTCATTGCCTTTGTTTTGAAGTCTATTTTGTG
The DNA here is from genome assembly GCA_004027475.1 of Anoura caudifer. Lineage (NCBI taxonomy): Eukaryota > Metazoa > Chordata > Mammalia > Chiroptera > Phyllostomidae > Anoura > Anoura caudifer. The sequence continues at coordinate 20,374 of PVKU01012888.1, read as the reverse complement.
TGATATAATCATTGCTACTCCAGCTTTGTTTTATGTTTTTATTTGCATGAAATATTTTCTTCCATGTCTTCACTTTCTGTCTGTGTCTATCTTTTTTTCTGAGGTAGGTCTCTTGTAGATAACATATATATAGGATATGTTTACTTATCCATTCCACTACTTTGTTTTTATATGGGTAATTAATCTGTTTACACTTAACATTATGTTTGATAAGTATTTGTTTATTGACATTTTATTATTTATATATATGTTTCTGTCTCTCTCTCTTTTCCTTTTTGCTTGAAGCAGGCCAGTTAACATTTCTTATAATATGGCTTTGGTGGTAATAAACTACTTTAGATTTTTTTTTTTTTGGCCTGGGAATCTCTTTAGCTCACCCTCAAATTTAATCAATAGCCATGTTAGACAGAGTAGTATTGTTTGTAGCTCCTTGCTTTTCATCATGTTAAATATTTAATGCTGATAACTTCTTGCCCGAACCATTTTTTGTTTTGAAATCAGCTGACAGCTTTATGGGATCTCCCTTGTAGGTAACTCTCTTTCTTGCTGCTTTTAAGATTCTCTCTGTGTTTAACCTCTGCCATTTTTATCATGATGTGTCTTGGTGTGGACTTCCTTGGGTTCATCTTGATTGGAACTCTGCTTCCTGAACTTGCATGACTTATTTCTTCACTAGGTTAGAGAAGGTTTCAGCCATTATTTCTTCTAACAGGTTTTTGATCCCTTGCTCACTTTTTTCTCTTCTTAACCCCTTATTATGTGAATGTTGTTGTGCTGGATGTTGTCCCAGAGGTATTTTAGACTTTTCATATTTCTTTTAATTCTTTTTTTCTGATTCTCTGCCTGCATGCTTACTGTTATCTTGTTCCCTAAATTGCTGACCTCTTACTCGGCTTCATCTAACCTGCTGTTGATTCTTTCTAGTGTATTCTTAATGTTGGATAGTTTATTTTTTATTTATGATTGTTATTTTTATGACACCTATGTCCTTTTTAATGCTTATTACCTTTTTAATGTGTATTACCTTTTTTAAAGTATGTTTTATTGATTATGCTATTACAGTTATTCCAATATTTTTCCCTTTGCAACCTTCTGCCTGGTAATCCCCTTCCCACTAGCAATCCCCCTTAGTTCAGGTCCATGGGTCATGCATATAACTTATTGGACTTCTCCATTTTTATGCTATTCTTAATCCCCCCTGTCTATTTTGTTCCTACCAATTATACTTCTTAATCCATGCACCACTCTCCCATTTTCCCCCTTCTCCCTCCCAGCTGATAACCCTCCAAATGATCCACATATCTATGCTTCTCTTCCTGTTCTGGATATCCATTCAGTTTTTGTTTGTTTGTTTGTTTTGCTTTTTTAGATTCAGTTGTTGATAATTGTGAACTTGTTGCCTTTTTAATGTTCATAGTTGATCTTTTTCTTAGATAAATCCTTTAATATTTCCTGTAATAAGGGATTAGTGATGATTATCTCCTTCAGTCTTACCTTTTCTGGGAAGCACTTTATCTGTCCTTCCATTCTAAATGATTGCTTTGCTGGGTAGAGTAATCTAGATGGTAAGTCCTTGCTTTTCATCAATTTGGATACTTCTTGCCAGTACCTTCTTGCCTGCAAAGTTTCCATTGAGAAATCATCTGATAATCTTATGGGAACTCCTCTGTAGGAGGAGAAAACTCTCTGCTTTCCTCTTGCTGTTTTTAAGATTATCTCTTTATTTTAACCTTTGGCATTTTAATTATGATGTGTCTTCTTATAGTTCTCTTTGGGCCCAACTTTTTTGGGTCTCTCTGTGCTTCCTGGATTTGTATGTCTATTTTCTTTGCCAAATTAGGAAAGTTTTCTTTCATTATTTTTCAAATAAGTTTTCAATTTCTTGCTCTTCCTCTTATCTTTATGGCACCTCTATGATTCAGATGTTGGCACATTTGGAGCTGTCCCAGAGATTCCTCAACATATCTTCATGTTTTTGAATTATTTTTTTCTTTTGGTTGATTGTTTATGTCTTCCTTATGTTAAATTTTTTTGTTTGAATCCCAGCTTCTTTCTCTTCTCTGTTGGTTTCCTGTGGGTTATTATTTATTTCATTTAATGCAACCTTTCTTTCTTTCTTTTTTTTCTTTCTTCTTTCTTTCTTTCTTTCTTTCTTTCTATTTTTGCTGTACTCAAGGAGTTCTCTCAGTATCCTGATAACTAGTGTCTTGAACTCTACATCTGATAGGTTGGCTATTTCCATTTTGCTCGGTTCTTTTTCTGGGATTTTATTCTGTTCTTTCATTTGGGCCATTTTTCTTTGTTTCTTATATCATGGCCTCCCTCTGTTTTGTTTCTGTGTATTAGGTAGAACTACTTTTACTCTCTGTCTTAGTAGTGTGTCCTACATAGAAATTGAATCTTTAAATTGTGTAGGTTGGAGCCTTAGGTAATTGCCATGGCAGGACAACTGTTTCACCACTATGTGGTTGTGAAGGGAGGGTTCTGAGAGTGGACAATGTTGCCACCTGGCTTCTGGTGGTTTGACCAGTGCTCACCCCATTTCCAGTCACTTTGCCCCCTTGCCATGTGCAACTGATGCCCTTTCAGCTACTGCTGTGGTGGTGAATATTGGATTAGGAAGGTTTGCATATTAAGGCTGTGCTGGCTCTTTAAACAGAGAAAATCCAGCAGTTTCTTCCAGTGCCACAACCCCTATAGGTGTTTGTAGCCAGGGGTGACAGGGGTCTAGCTTCCAGTTGCTGGAGCCCTGGGCTATGCTGTTTAGCCTGGGGCTGGGATAGCTCACTTCCAAGGTGTCCCTCCCATCCATTTCACTACCACCACCACCATCACCACTGCCTTTCCTTGCCACACCGTCTCTTTGCCTGTCTCCACAACTCCTCCTCCCTTCCTCATCTGGATAAATGTGTCTTACTTAAATCCTTGTGTTGAACTTCCATACAGCTTGATTTTCTGAAAGTTCTGGGTATTATTAATTTGGAGATCTAGTTGTAATTCTTCCTATCACTGTGTGAGGAGGCAAAAGCGTGTCTACCTACACCTACATCTTGACCAGAAGTCCTAATGCTTACTATATTTTTATTTAAGGTTCCACTGAGATCATCCATTGTTTTCCCAGTGCCTTTGAACATCCTTATATCCATTGTTTTAAACTCTGCATCTGGTGTCTGGGTTGGTCCTATTTCATTTGACTCTTTTCTTGGGAATTACTTTTTTTCTGTATTTCTTTTTCTCCATAATTATCCCTGTGTATTAAGTAGATCTGCTATGACTCCAAACTTGTTATAATGGCTTTAGGGTGTAGATATCCTGCTGGACACAGTGGCACCATCTTCCAGATCACCTTAGCTCACTGCTCCAGGAATGTTTCTTGTCAATTATGTGCATCCTACTCTTGTAATTGAGTATTGAATGCTTTTGGCTCTTTTTGGGGTGGAGTTAACCATTCATACTGGCTGACTAAAAGGGTAAACCTTCATCACTGGGTATGAGTAGCTACCCAGGAGCTGCTCCCTGTGGTGAAGTTGGTGACTATCAAATTCCCACTCTAGATGTGTCAATTGTGCGGATAGTTTGGTCAAACTCTGGTGTGGTCTGAAGCCCACAACTAGTTGTGTTGGTTCTGGGTCCCCTTGGGTAGGTTCAGGTACAGGTTGTTGTCAGACATTGTGTGCAATCAGCCTTGTGCTTCCTATCAGTAGTTACCACATTAGTCATTGTTTGTGGCTGTGTTCACTGAGACTGAGTGTGTGTGAGTTCCCAATCTGTGTACATATTTTGGCTTCCTCCAGATTAGAGCTAGAGGAAGATCTATAAAAGGTCTGTGGTTCCCTGAGATCCACCTCCACATGTCAGTCTTGCCTCACCCTGAGTTTGCCTGTCTTCCTCCAAAACCTTCTTCAGAAAGACTATAGAGCAAACTCAGTCTGACTGTCATCCACATAACTTCCACAGGATGTTAGCTTGGTTATGCAGGGTGACTTGTGTCAGTTGGTCTACTACTTGGGGTCCAAACAGTCAGGCCTTCAATGAAGGGAATGGTCATTACTCCGGAGAAATACCACTCTGTCACTGCCAAAGCCCCCAATTCTAGTTCTCCCAGGTGGAGCATACTACAGGTTCTGATTGGCTACAGCCAATCACTCCCTCTGCAGGAGAAAGCTCAGCAAGGTGGAGCCACCATAGCTTGGGAGAACAGGTTGAAAATGTTTTCTGTTTTGGCTGGTACTAGCCAAGCTTGAAGGATAGGGTCAAGAACATTGTCAAGTCCCAGACAAAAGCCTCTGATGGAGATGTTCTCTGAAAGTCCCAAGTCCAAACATCACTCTCTTTTCCCTGCAAAGCTGAACTCAGCTAGGTAGGGCCACCAGGACTTTGGAGGGCTGATCCAGAAAGTTTTACATTGAGCTGTAGGAGGGCAGTGGGCACTACTTCCTTTTCTTGGCCAAGAGCCTTCAATGGAGACATGCACCTAAAGATCCATCTCTGAGCAGCAATCAAATCCCTGCCATGGGATTGAACTAAGTGGACTGTGGCACCTGGCTGCCAGAAAGGCAAGTCAAATGTTTCCTATTGGGGAAATAGGATAAGCTGAGCTCACAGGGGAGATAGGAGTGGGCCTCTAGAAAATAACCATGTAACCTAAAACCTGCCCACTTAATTCCCAGACAAAATATTCCATGGGGGATGTGTTGCAGAAGTCCCAGTTCTGCATAGCACTCTAATCTCCCTGTGGGACTAAACTCAGCAGGTCAGGATCCTAGGAAGTGGAAGGGCAGGTCAAGTGATTCAACAGAAGGGGGATGCTGACTATGCACTGATGGTGGGAGATAATGATCCTTTTTCCAAAGCTACATAATCAACTGTTTGAGTTTCCATCAAGAGTTTCTCTAGAAAAAAGTGCCCCCAAAGTCCCTGTTGGGTGCAGCCAATGGACCTCTATGCACCTGAGCACAACAGTGTGATGTCACCAATAGTTCAAGGACCAGGCAATACCCTGCCCAGACAAGTGCTATAACAATAAGAGTGATGACCCTGGAAAGGTTATATCTGCATCTGTAGCAGACTCCCTTCTTTCCCACACAGGCAGGATCCCCACTGATTTTCAGCACCAGATGCTATGCTGTCTTTCTGTCTGTATTGCTTTGGGTTGGGGATCCCTGCATGAGGTTGAGACCCCATGCTCTTGGGGGGAGAGACTATTGCAGCTGAGATATCCCTCTTGATTCTCAGCCACTGCATATGAGTGCAAGGTCCAGTGCTTTCTACATCTCTGTCCTTCTTATCAGTTTCTATGCAGCTTCTTCTGTAAATCATTTGTTGTAATATTTCCATTCAGCTAATTTTCAGCTGATTATTCAGGTTGATTGTTCTATAATTTAGTTGTATATCTGGTTTAGTGCAGGGAGCTGGTGAACGTAGCTTCTATCTACTCTACAGCCATCTTAGAATTTCCCCCACACCTGTATTTCTGATGCAGAAAGTCTTGGGATTTACATTTTGAAAATACTGTTCTAGACTTTGATTTCACTTTTCACTGTGGCAAACTACAGATATCCTTAGTTCCAAGTTTAATCTCTTGAATTTTGAGAATTATTTTAAAATGTAAAATCAGGTAATTGGCTTATTCTTTTGTTCTTTATAATGCTGTCTACTTCTGTGGCTAGGTCACACTCATTTCTATTTCTCAGTGTGATATTAATTTCAATTACTCTGAAGCAATTTTTATCTTGGAATGGCAGAGACTAGCTTTTTGAACTGAAATAGAGCTAAATAGAATCCATTTATTTTTGAGCAACTGTCTCAGCAACACATCACCTCTTGTCTTATAAAGATATGCAGGGAGTCCTCTTATTCCTGTTATATTTAGAGTTAGAGTTAAAAAACCTTATAGATAATCTCTAATGGGAAAATGAATCCACAACAGGTATTGCAGAGAACCTGGTATAGAATGAATTTGTAAGTGCACTACTCTCAATTTAGCACTACTTATAGCTTGGCTCTCTTGAAGGACCAAATTTCTTTGGAATGAGTTAAAAATTACATTTCTAAAGTATTTTTCCTTCCCAAAGACATTTTAATTGGACTGGACATTTTAATTGCTGAAATAAGATTTTCTTTTGTGACTAAAGATGATCAGAGGACATTTTATTACTTTTGAATGAACAAAAATTATGATATTTCCTCTAGATTTTATCTGCTCAGTGAGAAAATAACACTACAAAATGGGTTTGCACAGGCATGAAATGAAGTTTCTTTTATTTCTTACCCTATACCTATCACTGGGACATAAATCAGGAAGAAAGAATCTGAATAAGAAAACAGTTAGATTTTTACCATTTGTTTTATTTTTCATTTGTTTTGAGGGGTTACAATGCTTATGTTAATTAACTCTAAGCTTCCACCAAAACAGGACTTTTTCCTTTTACTTTATAACACATTCTCTGCTTACTTCTGCTGCATTTCTTGAACTATTTCCTCATTCAATAATGTTATTGATGTTCATTTTATCCATAGTTTACTTCCTTTAAAATATTGAGATGATACTGCTTATCACCGCCTATAGAGTCTAGAGCATTGAATACATGTTGATAGGAGTAACTAGGGCCATTATGTTGAAAAAGTGTCAGGAGATAAAAGGAACTTTCTCTCGAGAAAAATGGGAAGTCAGCCAAGGATGTTATACCAGTGAGAGATAAGTAGATCAGTGATTTAGAAGAATTTGCTTGGTGCAAAATAAGACACAAAGTAGGAGGTAAAAGAGACTACTAATGGAAACTAAATTCCTAGAGACAGAAAAATTAGAGAGAGGAGAAAAAGGACAAGAGATATATTTTACAGGTAGAGTACTCAGAAAGACAGAGGAAGGGAAGGAAAGAGAAAAAAGTGGAAAGGACAGAGAGAAAGATAGAGGCACAAGTAAATTATAATGTAATTAAGAAATAATTTGCTTGAAATTTTGGAATCTAGATATATTAAGCAATATAATGCCTCCCTTCCATGCCCCAAAGGCTTTCATATTAATTCCTAAAACCCGTAACTATGTACTTTACTTAGCAAAAGAAACTTAGTTGATATAATTAAAGATTTTCAAATGTAGAAATCATCCTGTATTATCCCAGTGGGTTTACTATAATTTCAGTTTAGCTATTTTTCCAACACCTAGGTCTTGTTTTGTTAATTTATTTACCTTAAAAAATTTTTGGAGGAGGCCCTGTGACCGAAGACGGCCCTGCAACCAGGGGCAGCTCTAAGACCGGGGGTGACCCTGCAATAGGAGGAGGAGGGGGATTTGTGGAAGGCCCAGAGCTCACACCCGTGATCCTAGGTGAGACAAAAAAAAAACAAGAAACAAAAAACAAAAAAAAACCACAGACCAAAACTGTAACTGTGAAAAAACCAGAGTTGGACCCAAAAAGGGAGCATCCCAACAGCTGAAACAGTGGAAGCTGTGAACATCAGGATACCTGAAGGAGAATGCACCACTGAATCTCACAGGTATTCTACCATGGAAGTTCAGACCATAAACCCAAGGAGCCAGAACAGATCAATTTAAGAAGCTGAGTCTGACAAGAAGAGTCTCACAAACAATGGGAAGACAAAGAAACAATCCCCAAATGAAAGGAAAGGAGGAAGCCCCAGAAAGAATGTTAAATGACATGGAGGTTACTCAACTATCAGATTTTGAGTTCAAACCAATGGTTGTCAGGAAGCTCCAAGAGCTCTCAATGAGCTACCAGAAACTACAGGGAAGCTATGAGGAACTCACTGAAAACCATATCAACATGAAAAAGGAAATAGAAACTATCAACAAAAGCCAAGAGAAAATGAAGAATACAATTTCTGAACTGAAGAACACAGTGGAAGGAGTGAAAAGCAGAATTGATAAAGCAGAAGATCAGATCAGAGAGTTGGAGGACAAAGTAAACAAACAAACAAACAACAACAACAACAACAAAAACACCAGAAAGAGCAAGAAAAGGAAACGAGGCTCAGAAAGAATGAAGAGGGATTAAGAAAAATGTAAGACAATATGAAATGTAATAATATCCATATAATAGGGATACAAGAAGGAGAAGAAGAAGAGCAAGGGATAGAAAACCTATTTGAAAGGTAATGATGGAAAACTTCCCTAATTTGATGAGATAAAAAGTTACACAAATACAGGAATCACAGAGAGTCCCAATCAAGAGGAACCCAAAGAGGCCCACTTCAAGACACATCATAATTAAAATGGCAACATTCCAAGACAAAGAGACAATCTTAAAGGTAGCAAGGGAGAAAAAGGAAGTAACATACAAGGGAGCCCCAATTAAGTTAGCATCCAACTTCTTCATGGAAACGCTCCAAGCTAGAAGAGAATGACAAGGAATATTCCAAGTAATGAGAACCAAAGGCCTGCAACCAAGAATACCTAACTCAGCAAGGCTTTCAATCAAGATAGAAGGCCAAATAAGGAGCTTCCCAGGTAAAAGAAGTCTAAAAGAATACATTTTTACAAAACAAGTTCTGCAAGAGAAGCTAAAGGGACTACTTCAAGGAAAGGGAAGAAAAGAGAGAAAGAGAGAGAAACACAGGTATGAAAATGGCAATGAATCAGTACCTATCAAAAACAACCTTAAATGTAAATGGAATAAATGCTCCAGTCAAAAGGCATAGAATAGCTGAATGGATAAGAAAGCATGACCCACACATATGCTGCCTACAAGAGACCCACCTCAGGATTAAAAACCTACACAGAGTCAAAGTAAAGGGCTGGAAACAAATTTTCCAAGCAAATGGACAGGACAAAAAAAAAGCCGGGGTAGCAATACTCATATCAGCCAAAACAGACTTCAAAAGAAGGGCCATAAAGAGAGACCCAGGACATCATTTCATAATACTCAAGGGAAGAATCCACCAAAAAGAAATAAACATTGTAAATATATATGCACCAAACATAGGAGCACCTAAATACATAAAGAAAATCTTAGAGGACTTCAAGAAAGATATTGACAACAACACAATTATAGTAGGGGATTTTAACACCCCACTGTCAAAAATGGACAGATCTTCCAAACAAAATATCAACAAAGATATTGTGGCATTGAACAACACACTAGATGAAATGGACTTAATTGATACATATGGAGCCCTTCATCTGAAAGACACTAAATACACATTCTTTTCAAATGTACAGGGAACATTTTCAAAGATAGACTATATGATAGAACACAAAACAAGCCATAATAAATTCAAGGAAATTGAAATCATACCAAGCATTTTCTCCAACCACAAGAGACTGAAACAAGAAACCAACCCCAAGTTGGAAAAAATCCAAAACACTAAAAATAATGGAGATTGAATAGCATGCTGTTAAACAATGAATGGGTCAAGAATGAAATCAGGGAAGAAATCAAAAAGTTTCTGGAAAAAAATGAAAATTAACTCACAATAACCCAAAACTTATGGGACACAGCGAAGGCAGTCCTAAGAGGGAAGTTCATAGTGATACAGGCCTACCTAAAAAAGATAGAAACATCTCAAACAAACAACCTAACCCTACACCTACAACAACTTGAGGAACAACAACAAAGACAGCCAAAAGCAAGTAGAGGGAAGGAAATAACCAAGGTCAGAGCAGAATTAAAAGACATAGAGACTAAAAGCACAATTCTAAGGATCAATGAATCTAGGAGCTGGTTCGTTGAAAAGATAAACAAAATTGACAAGCCTTTAAGCAGGCTCATCAAGAAAAAAAGAGAGAGGACCCAAATAAACACAATCAGAAATGAAAGAGGAGAGATTACAACTGACACCACAGAAATACAAAGGATTGTAAGAAATTACTATGAAGAACTATATGCCAAGAAATTTGAAAACCTAGGTGGAATGGACAAGTTTCTAGAAAAATAAAATCGTACAAACTCAATGAAGAAGAAGCAGAAAGGCTGAACAGAAAAATAATAGCAGAAGAAATTGAAGCAGTAATCAAAAAAACTCCTGACCCACAAAAGCCCTGGACCAGATGGTTTCACAGGAGAATTCTACAAAGTATTTAAGGAAGAGCTAACTCCTATCCTTCACTGACTATTCCAAAAAATCCAAAATGAAGAAAGACTCCCAAACTCTTTCTATAAAGCCAGCATCATCCACATCGCAAAACCAGATAAAGACAACAAAGAAAGAAAACTTCAGACCAATATCACCTATGAACATAGACACTAAAATCCTCAACAAAATATTGGCAAACCACATCCAACAATACCTTAAAAAGATCATAAGCCATGACCAAGTGGGATTCATCCCCAGGATGCAAGGATGGTTCAATATTTGCAAATCAGTAAATGTAATACATCATATAAACAAAAGAAAATACAACAATCACATGAGCATATCAATAGATGCAGAAAAAGCATTTGATAAAGTTCAACACTGATTTATGATAAAAATACTCAGCAATGTGGGAATAGAGGGAGCATTCCTCAACATAATAAAGGCAATATAGGAGAGACCTGCAGCCAACATCATACTCAATGGGCAAAAACTAAAATCCTTTCCACTAAGATCAGGAACAAGACAAGGTTGTCCACTTTCACCACTTCTATTCAATATAGTATTGGAAGTATTGACCAGAGTGATTAGACAAGAAAAGGAAATAAAAGGTATCCAAATTGGAAAGGAGGAAACAAAACTCTCATTGTTTGCAGATGACATGATAGTGTACATAGAAAATCCTACAGACTCGGCCAGAAAGCTGCTCAACCCAATAAATGAATTTGGCCAAACAGACAGATACAAAGTCAATATCCAGAAATTAAAGGCATTTTTGTATACCAGCAATGAAACAGCAGAAGCAGAAATCAAGAAAAATATCCATTCGATATAGCAAAAAGAAAAATAAAATACCTAGGAGGTAAAAGACCTGAACTCAGAAAACTACACAACACTGAAGAAAGAAATCAAGGAAAACACAAACAAATGGAAACATATACCATGTTCATGGATCAGAAGAATCAACATCATCAAAATGTCCATACTGTCCAAAGCAATTTACAAACTCAATGCAATACCTATTAAAGTGCCAATGGCATATTTCACAGATATAGAACAAACACTTCAAAAATTTATATGGAACCATAATCAACCCTGAATAGGTGCAGCAATTTTGAGACAGAAGAGCAAAGTAGGAGGGATCACAATACCAGATACCAAACTGTATTACAAAGCCACTGTAATCAAAACAGCCTGGTACTGGCACAAAAACAGGCACATGGACCAGTGGAACAGAACAGAGCCCTGAAATAAATCCAAGTCTCTATGGTCAATTAATATTTGACAAAAGGGGAAGCAAAATAAAATGGAATGAAAATAGCCTCTTCAACAAGTAGTGTTGGGAGAACTTGACAGCTACGTGCACAAAAATGAAACTCTAGCACCAACTTACACCATATACAAAAATAAATTCAAGGTGGATAAAAGATTTGAATATAAGCCATGACACCATTAAAGTCCTAGAGAAGAACAAAGGCAGGAAAATATCAGATATTTCATGAAGCAACATTTTTACTGATATGTTCCCTAAAGTAGTGGACATAAAGGAAAGAATCAACAAATGAGATCTCATCAAAGTAAAAAGTTTCTGCACAGCTAAAGAGAACAGTATTAAAATAAAAAGAGAACTGAATGTATGGGAAAACATATTTGCCAATGATACCTCAGACAAGGGTTAATCTCCAAAATATATAAAGAACTTACATGACTCCACTTTAAGAAGACAAGCAACCCAATTAAAAAATGGGCAAAAGATTTGAACAGACACTTCTCCAAGTAGGACATACAGAAGATCCAGAAACACATGAAAAGATTCTCAGCATTGCTAGCTATCAGAGAGATGCAAATTCATACCACAATGAGATACCACTTCACACCTGTCAGAATGCCCATCATAAATAAAGCAACAAACAACAAGTGTTGTAGAGGTTGTGGAGAAAAGGGAACCCTAGTGCACTGTTGGTGGGATTGCAGACTGGTACAACCACTATGGAAAGCAGTATGGAATTTTCTAAGAAAAATGGATCTACCTTTTGACCCAGCAATTCCACTGCTTGGATTATATCCTAAGAACCCTGAAACACCAATCCAAAAGAATCTATGTACCCCAATGTTCATAGCAGCACAATTGACAATAACCAAGTATTGGAAACAACCTAGGTGCCCACCAGTAAATGAATGGATCAAGAAACTATGGTACATTTACACAATGGAATTCTATGCAGCAGAAAGAAAGAAGGAGCTCCTACCCTTCATGAGAGCATGGATGGAACTGGAGAGCATTATGCTAAGGGAAATAAGCCATGAAGTGAAATACAAATACCATATCATCTCACCTTCAACAGGAACTTAATCAACAGAACAAACAAACAAGCAAAATATAACCAAAGACACTGAAACTGAGAAGGGGTTGATAGTCACCAGAGGGGAGAGGGGAGGGAATTTCCAGGGGAAAGGGGAAGGGTTTGGAGCAACAAGTGTAAAGGACACATGGACAAAAACTAGTGGGGGTGGAAATGGGAGAGAGGTGGGGAGGGCTGGGGAGGTGGGCTGGAATGGGAGCAAAAGACAGAAAACTGTACAAGAACAACAATTAAAATAAATTTAAAAAAAAAAAGAACTTACATGACTCCACTCTAAGAAGACAAGCAACCCAATTAAAAAAATGGGCAATGGACTTGAACAGACAGTTCTCCAAGGAGGACATACAGAGTATCCAGAGACACATGAAAAGATCCTCAGTATTGCTAGCTATTAGAGAGATGCAAATTAAAACCACATGAGATACCACTTCACACCAATCAGAATGGCCATCATAAACAAAGCAACAAACAACAAGTGTTGGAGAGTTTGTGGAGAAAAGGGGACCCTAGTGCACTGTTGGTGGGATTGCAGACTGGTAATTTCAGGGGAAAAGGGGAAGGGTTTACAGTAACAAGTATAAAGGACATATGAATGAAAACTAGGGGGATTGAAATGGGAAAGAGGTGGGGAGGGCTGGGGTCGTGGGCTGGGTTGGGAGTAAAAGACAAAACTACAAGAACAACAATTAAAATAAATTTCTAAAAATTAAGGAAAATAAAAAACATTTGATTTTATTTTTCTGTGCTTTTGTGAATCAATTTTGTTTTGTCTGATGATTGATTTCCAAACATTGTGTATAAAAGAATAGTAGAAGCCAAGATAAATATTTAATTTCAGTAATGTTTTAACTGAAGATCCAAGATGACAGAAGAGTAGGTGGATATTTCACTCATCTCTTCCAAGGACCAAACTCCAATTGCAACTAAAATATAGAGCAATCAATAGAATAGCAAACTGAAGACTAGCTGAGTCAAAATATTAAAATCAAGGATTTACAGAAGAAGCTACATCCAGAGTGTTAAGAATGACAAAGACATGAAAAGTCCTGACACCACTCTAATGGGCAGTGGCTGAGATTCCAGAGAGATATCTCAGCTGCACAGCTTTCCCCTTGAAGGACGAGGATCTCAATCCACACCAGGTTTCCTATCCTGGAACATCAGAGTTGGAAAGAGGCACCCACATAACATGTGGCTGTGACAATCACTAGGGATTCTGTCCACCAGGGAGAGATAAGAGTCTGCTAGAGACACTGAAAGGGCCAATGTACAAAATTGTGTTCACAATTACTCACCCTGGGCTCTGGCAAAGGGAGGGTAGATCAAACCAGAATAGTGTGAGGAAAGAATGGGATTTGTTTCTTTGTGGAGAGAGCTGAAGAGGCAGCCACCAGGTTCTCTGTGCTTAGTCTCTCTTTTACAATTCAGACTCCAACTTCCCTGGTTTCAGCACTCCTGTTCATACAGTATCAACCTGAATGAATGCAACAACCTCACTCATTGAACTCCCTATTGCCCCATTCTATGGAGCTTACATCTTGCTGAGAAGTCAGCTTCCTGGCCTCATGTGAAGAGGACTGAGCATACACACGGAGTGTCAGTGATTGAGTTGTATGGCTTTGTGGTGGGTGACATTCCCCTAAATTTTCCATGAAACTGACTGGCTCCTCCCTCTCATGGAAGGTCTGCTAGCTCAACTCTTGGGGCTCCCAATGAACCTACCCTTCAAACATGTGGTAGCTCTACCTTCCAAGGTCTGGGCAAAATCCAGGACAGACTAAGTTGTGTGGCTCTGCGATGGGACCACTCCCCAACCTTTCCCCAAACATGAATAGCACCTGACCTTAAAAGGAGATGCATGAGACCCACCTTTCCAGTTCTTGGTGGCCCCACCATGCTGACACCAGGTATCAACATAATCTGAGACAGACTGATTTTTATAGCTCTCAGACAGGGCACAATTTTTTATCACACACACAACCAATAAAGAGCTTTCCATTCACTTGATCAAATCTTGGTCTGCTTTTACCTCATAAACTCTGCTGGACACATCCTGATGACTTCTTGAGACCTACCCTACCATGAGGTGTGAGGGCACCTAATGGGTGACATCTAGATACAGTAAACCTTGGAACATTTGCTCAATGGCCACAGACCTAGCATTGGTATGGAGTTTGTATTTGTATCAATCTGGAGAACACCACTTGCCCCTACCTGGTGACTCACTGAGAACTTGCCTCATGCAATTCAAGTACTGCCAGAGGCTTTTTCAGTGACTGAGCCTATGAGGCAGCCAGCAGGCAAAGGTAGGTGGAGGCATATCTCAGATTGTCTTGGGACTTTTGATGACTTGATCCTGGGACCTGTGCTAGGTCCTTCATGTGCACACCCAGGCCTAGCACAGGCAGCCCAAAATTGGATGGTTTTGTAGCTCCAAATAGGTTTCCTAGGGCAAAAGGCAGCATCTTACATTGGCTGATACCAGAGTCCATTTTAAGCCTCAGAACCAATACACCCGGTACCTAGATTCAGACATCAAAGAATCCAATGTGTTTCATAAGTGGCATGTCCAATGGGACATCTCACTAAGCAGATTCTACTGAGGCAAATCCAGCTTCCTGTGGTCAGCACCTGCACAGTAGTTCATACATAGTGGTTGGGATTGATATTCAGTCACCCAGCCTGAGAATCAAACCCATGCATGAAAAGGTTAATAGCAATAAAAAATCAATGACAATAGGAGGGCCCACATAACCCACACAAGGACATTCCTGGAGCACCCAGCTCAGGTAATCAAGGGGAATGTGCTATTAGATTCCACAGGATACTAATTACATAAAGTTACCTAGCAAGATTGGGAGTCATGGCAGATATACGTAATACATAGAAACAAACACAAAGAGGCAGCCAAAATGGGGAGACAAAGGAACAGGACCCAAATAAAGGAACAGAAGAATTAATACTCAGAAGAGCTAAATGAAATGGAGGCAAAAAATTTATGAGATAGAGAGTTTAAAAGAATGGTTAAAAGAATGCTCAAGGAACTTAGTGAGAACTAGAACAGCATAATAAAGGACATAGAAACCATAAAAATAACCAGTCATAAATTAATAAAACATCTGAATTAACAGTACACTAGAAGGAATAAACATTAAGTTGAATGAAACAGATGAATGAATCAACGTGAAAAACAAGATAGCAAAAAAAAAAAAGAGAGAATCACAGCAACAAAAAAAAAAATTAAAAAACAGTGATAGTTTAAGAGACATTTGAGACACCATGAAGTATAACAACATCCTCATCACAGATGTATCAGAAAGAGAAGAGAGAAAGCAAAGGACTGATAATCTATGTGGAGAAATAATGACTGAGAACTTTCCTAACTTGATGAGGAAAAAAGACACACACAAAAGTCTTGGGGGTGGAGAAAGACCCAGACAGATGAACCCAAATAAGTCCACACCAAAACACTTCATAATTAAATAGCAAATATCAAAGGCAAAAGAGAATTTTGAAAGCACCAAGAGAAAAACATTTAGTTACATACAAGAGGATTCTGATCGGACTGTCAGATAATTTCTCAAAAGAAACATTTCAGGCCAAAGACAGTTGGCTTACAATATTCAAAATGTGATAGAGGGAAGATGGCAACAAAGTAGATAGGAGCTGAGCCTACTTGCTAGAGCACCCAACTGGGACACTTAGCCAATCTTCAGAAAAACAAAGTGAACAGCCAACAGAACCTTAGCTGATATGAAATTTGAAAGCCAAAATGTACAGAGGATGCTTCACAATGCACAACAAGGAGATTGTATAGGTCAATGGGGAAGGTCCCTGGGTCAGGCACCAGAAACCACTGCTGCCACAGGGACACTGGAGGAGAGCCAGGTCAGTGATAGCACCTATAAACTCCCTCCCTTTCCAGGGCAAGGAAATCCCAGACTCACACCAGGAGAGACCTAGACACATAAAGTCAATAGGGAGGGGGAAGAGGCAGCAAGCACACACACAGTCAGTGGCATAGCCAAGCTAGGTCGCTAGTCACCAGCAGGGACAGTGCCAAATAATTTGGGGGATCCTAGTGGCACCTAAAGCTGGGAGAAGAGATAGGCCATGACTGACCATGACCCACATAGACTGGACTTGTCCAAGAGTTGGAGTGTGTGAAAAGATAGACAGAGGCCTCAGAGCAGCAGCAGCACCCAAAGAGTCCTTTTTTTTTCAAAAGGGGAACAGAGGTGCACCATGCAGTGACCTCGTGTGTGCACAGCATCCTGGCCAACAGAGGGAAGACCTTGGGTGTGATTTGCTCCCACACAGTATACCTCACAGATTGATCAAAGGGGTTCAAAACAAGGTAAATTATTGGTGCTAGCCTACTGCAACTGCACAGAGTAGAGAGCAGGCCACACAGTGCTCTGACCGTATGGGCTGGCAACTTGGCACCTGTTATTATTGTAACCCAGACTAAGCCCTCATCCATGTGGAACAACTGGAAAAGAAAAATAGAGCCTAACCCCCAACAGCCTACTGGAACCAGGAAGATCAGCAAGACTGGCTAGGCAGGCTTAACAATCAACAGGTGTTTATTTTGTTATTGTTGTTTTTTGTCCTCCCCCCCCCAGGAGTAAGACAATAAGACCTGGGCTGAGACAAATCAAAGACAGATCCAGAAAGAAGTCAGCAAATGAACACCAGCAGTTGAGACTTTGCTCTTCATCAGTACTTGCATGTTTCTTTTTTTAAAATTAATCTTTCTTCTGTCCATATATTTAGTGTAGTTTGTTTTATTTTTTTATTCTCCCTTCCATATTGCATTTTAATTTTTCTTCTTTCACTTCACTTGTATTCCAAATAACTCACTATTATTTGTCTTTTACTTTTTATTCTTTTTATTCAGATTATATGTTTCTAATTATAATATTGTTATTCCAAATCCCACACACCACCCTTCTCTGGTGTTAATCCATTTCACCATCTTCCTGAGCAGTATTACTGTTGGTGTAAACTTTATTTTCTCTCACACTACACCAAGTTTCTATCCCTTACTCTCACTATCTCTCCTCCACCTAACCTCACATAAGTGTTCTTTCTTAAGTCAACTTACATTCTTTCCCCCCTTTATAAGAATCTTATTTCTTTTCCATCGTTTATAAACAATGGCTAATTGAGCAAAATACTATGATTACTGCTGTACTTCTCCAGTGGAGCTCCCATTTGTTCGCTATTTGTACTTTAAATCTCATAGAATAGTCTCCCAATATCTCACTCCATTTTACCTTCCCTCTGCCCCTGATCAGTTGAGTGAGGGATTTCATTTCATTGTTCTCTCTCTCTCTCTTCCCCCTCCCCCCTCTCTCATTTCTCCCCTCTCTCCACCTGGGTTTTACTCCTAATTCATACTAACTTGCTTCCCACAACCTCAGAAAAACACTTTTCTTTGCTGTAGACAACTCATATTCACTTTCCATTTCTCTACAATATTCATATTCCCATTTCACCATTATTAAACTTCATTCAGTTGTCATTGCTATTAACCCAGCTGCGTTTTTTCTGAAATTTTGTTCCAGTTGATCCAGTACATTTTCAATTTTTATTTCAATCCTCAGATTATACTCTTCCCTTTTCTGACCCCATTGTTCCAATCATCCTTTTGTGTTTTACCTATGTTTTAAATTCTGATCTCTCTCTTTCTTCTCCTTGGTTCTATTCCAACTCTCAGCAATTATCCCCCGTCTTATCACACAACAATTTTCCTCCTTATAGTCATCCCATATTACCTTAGTCATTTCTTGTAATATCTATAATCTCTCTTCACCTTCATTAATCTTAGTTCCATTATGGTTAAGACTGATGAAGTGATAAGGGGGTTCATTTTCCTGGTGTAGGTTTGGTAGCCTGGTGATACTACTTTGTTAACCAAAACCTGAATAACAGCACACAATACATGGTGGGAGTTGTGACTACCAGTAAGCCTGCGGGAGGGGAGAATCAACCAGCAAAGAAGCCAAAAACAAGTAAAGACTAAGTACAACAAGAAAGCCCACACAAATGGAAGAAAGGGGGGACCCACAGCATCCAGACAAAGAAATTTAAAAAACTGCACCATTGAGTTCCACAGAACCCCTAAAACAGAAATTCACCTCCAAAGACAGCAGGCAAACTGGAACATCTGGAAAGGAAGAAACAAGCAAAAAAAAAAAAAGTCGCCTAAAATGGGGAGACAAATAAATAAGTCCCAAACAAATAGAATGGAGGAATCTCCCATTAAAGACCTAAGTGAAATAGAGGCAAGCAAATTAACAGTATGGAATTCAAAAGAATAGTGATAAGGATGCTCAAGGAGCACAGAGACAAATACAAGGAACTAAGTGAGAATTACAACAGTACAAAAAAGGAATTAAAAACTACAAACAAGAACGAGGAAGAAACAAACAATACAATATATGAAAAAATACACTAGAAGGAATCACAAGATGGCTGGTTGAAGAAGAGGACTGAATTAGTGAGCTGGACCACAAGGATGAAAAAAATACCCAGGTAAAGGAGCAGCACAAAAAATAACTCAAAAACTATGAGCACAGCTTAAGGAAACTTCAGAACAACATGCAGCACAACAATATTTGAATCCTAGCAATATGAGAAGGAGAAGAAAAGGAGCAAGGGATACAGCACATGTTTGAAAAAATAATGACAAAAAACTTCCCTAACCTGGAGAAAAGAAAATACATGCAAGTTCAGGAAGCACAGAGGGATCCAATCAAGATGAACTCAAAGAAGCCTGTTCCAACACATCACAATTAAAACACCACATTTTCAAGACAAAGAGAGAATCATAAAAGCAGCAAGGGAGAAACAGATGGTAATATACAAAAGAGCCTTAATAAGCCTAGCATTTAACTTTTCAACAGAAACACTACAACCAGGAAGGGAATAACAATAATATTCCAATTAATGAAAAGCAAAAGCCTGAAACCAAGACTACTTTATCCAGCAAAGCTGTCATTTAAAATGGAAAGCAAAATAAGGGGTTTCCCAGAAAAAAAAGAAGGTTAAAAATATATACCACATCCAAACAAGCATTGTGAGATACTCTAAAGGGACTACTTTATGAAGATGAAGAAAATGAGAAAGAGAGAGAGAGAGGAACACAGGTATTAAGGGTATAAAATGTCAATAAATACTTATTAATAATGATCTTAAATGTGAATGAATTAAGTGCTCCAATCAAAAGACATGGGTAAGCTGAATGGATAAGAAAACATGACCCACATATATGCTGCTTACAGGAGACACACAGCTGAACAAAACACATAAGAGACTGAAAGTAACAGGTTAGGGGAAAAATATTGCAAGCAAATGTACAAAGAAAAAATTTGAGGTAGCAGTACTTATATCACACAAAAACAAGATTTCAAATCAAGGCTATAAACAATGACACAGAAGAACATGTCATAATAATCAAGAAAATAATCCATTAAGAAGATATAAAATTATAAATACATATCAACCCAACATAGGACCACTCAAATACATAAAGAAAATCTTGGAGGACTTCAAGAAAGATATTGACAGCAACACAATTACACTAGGGGATTTTTACAATCCACTGTCAAAAATGGATAGATCTTCCAAACAAGATATCAACAAACATATTGCAGCACTGAACACTGTCCTAGATGAAATAGACTTAACTAATAGAGAGAGAACCTTTAATCCCAAAGAAGCAAAATACACACTCTCTCCAAATCACATGGAACACATCCAAAGATAGACTACATGATGGGACACAAAACAAGCCTCAACAAATAGAAGAAAATTGAAACCATATCAAGCAATTTTTCTGATGACAAGAAACTGAAACTAGAAACTGCATTCAAGGAAAAAACTCAAAAACACTAAAATTCATGGAGATTGAATAGCATGCTATTAAACAATGAATGGGTTAAGAATGGGATTAAGGAAGAAATAAAAAA
>PVKU01012887.1:0-32358 GCA_004027475.1 Anoura caudifer | reverse complement strand
AAAAAAAAAAAAAAAAAATGAAACTCGAGCACCAAGTTTTACCATACACTAAAATAAATTCAAGGTGGATAAAAGATTTAAATATATGCTGTGACACCATTAAAGTCCTAGAGGATGTCATAGGCAGGAAAATCTCAGAAGATATTTCACTCAGACACATTTTTACTGATATGTCCCCTAAAGCAATGCATGTAAAGGAAAGAATAAACAAATGGGATCTCATCAAAATAAAAAGCTTCTGTACAGCTAAAGAAAACAGTATTAAAATAAAAAGAAAACCAACTGTATGGGAAAACATATTTTCCAATGATACCTCAGACAAGGATTTAATAGCCAAAATATATAAAGAACTTACACAACTCCACTCTAAGAAGATAAGCAACCCAATTAAAAAATGGGCAAAGAACTTGAACAAACACTTCTCTAAGGAGAACATTCAGAGGATCCAGAGACACATGAAAAGATGCTCAATATCACTAGCTATCAGAGAGATGCAAATTAAAACTACAATGAGATACCACTTCACAGCGGTCAGAATGGCCATCATAAACAAAGCAACAAACAAGTGTTGGAGAGGTTGTGGAGAAAAGGGGACCCTAGTGCACTGTTGGTGGGATTGCAGACTGGTATCACCAGTATGGAAAACAGTATGGAATTTTCTAAGAAAACTAAAAATGGATCTACCTTTTGACCCAGCAATCCCACTGCTAGGATTATATCCTAAGAACCCTGAAACATTAGTCCAAAAGAACTTATGCACCCCTATGTTCATAGCAGCACAATTTACAATAGCCAAGTGTTGGAAGCACCCCAGTTGCCCATCAGTAAATGAATGGTTCAAAAACTATTGTACATTTACACAATGGAATTCTATGCAGCAGAAAGAAAGGAGCTCCTACCCTTTGCAACAGCATGGATGGAACTGGAGAACACCATGCTAAGTGAAATAAGCCAGGAAGTGAAAGACAAATATCATATGATCTCACCTTTAACAGGAACCCAATCAACAAAACAAACAAACAAACAAACAAGCAAAATATAACCAAAGACACTGAAACTGAGAACAGACTGACAGTCATCAGAGCAGAGAGGGGAGGGAAGATCAGGGGAAAAGGGGAAGGGTTTACAGGACAGTATAAAGGACACATGGATAAACACTAGGGGGGTGGAAATGCGAGGGAGGTGGGGAGGGCCGGGGTGGTGGGCTGGGACAGGAGTAAAAGAAAACTGTACAAGAACAACAATTAAAATAAATTTTAAAAATATTGGATAAAAACATTCCTAACTTTTGAAAAGAAATAAATATTTAGGTTCAGGAAGCAGAGAATTCCAAACAAATTGAACCCAATGGTGGAAAAACCAAGACATGTTTTATATAAAATGACAAAATTTAAAAGGTGATCTTGAATAAATCAAGAGTAAAACAGCAAGTTACAGAGAAGGGAAACCCCATAAGAGTACCAGATTTTTTCAGCAGGCCAAAAAGGAGTGGCAGGAAATATACAAATGCTAATAAAAAGAACCTACAACCCAGAATAATGTATCCAGCAAAGTTACCATTCAGGGTGAAAAGAGAAATAGTTCCCCAGACAAGCAAAAACTAAGGGAGTTTGTCACCATGAAACTAGCTTTGCAAGAAATGTGAAAGGGACTTCTTTAAGCAAATAAGGAAAGGCCATAATCAGAAATAAGAAAATATGAGAAAGGAAAAAAACTCACAGATAAAGCCAAAGATTTAGTAAATATAGCAAGTCAGACATTTGTAGATGCAGTCACAAAGTTTAAAAAGCAGCTACGAAGTATCAAACTCAACTCAAACCTCAATAAGTAGTTAGGAGACACATAACAGAAAAGATCTAATACCTGATATCAATAACATAAAGTATGGAGGGGGAAGTAAAAATTTAGCCTTTGTAGAATGTATTCATATGTAAATGCCTATCAGCTGAAAATAGAGTGCTATAAGTATAAAATAATATACAAAAACCTCATGCTGACCATAAACCAAAAACCTGAAAATTATATGCAAACAACAAAAAGAAAAGAATCCAAACAAAACACTAAAGAAAAATAGTAAAAGATCAAGATAAGGAGAAAGGAACAAAGGAGAACTATAAAAAAAAAAACAATTAACAATGTTAATAAGTACCTGTTTGTCAATAATTACTTTAAATGTTAATAGATTAAATTTGTCCATGTGCCCTTCATACATATTCCTGATGGGCCCCCCATTATCCCTGTCCCCTCTCCTCTCTGATTCCTGTCATATTGTTCTTTATTTCAATGTCTCTAGTTGTATTTTGCTTGCTTGTTTGTTTTGTTGATTAGGTTCCACTTATAGGTAAGATCATATAGTATTTCTCTTTCACTGTCTGGCTTGTTTGAACAACAATAAATATAAAATAAAAATAATTTAGCTAAGATTAGATTAAAAATGTAAATAGATTAAATTATTCAATAAAAAGACATAGGATGATTGAATTGACTAAAAAACATGGCCCATCTATATATGCTACTTATACAATACTCACTTCAAATCTAAACACACAACAAACTGAAAGGGAAGGTATTATGAAAACATTCCATGCAAATAGAAATAAAAACAAAAATGGAATGACAATATTTACATTGAAATAAAGACTTTAAAAGAAGAAATGCTTTTTAAAAGACAAAGTAAGACATTACACATTGATAAAGGAATCACTCCAATAAGAGACTATAATAATTATAAATATCTATGGATGCAGCATATGTGCACCTAAAGATACAAAGCAACTATTAATGGATATAATGTAAGAAATTGATAGTAGTGCAATGATCATAGAGGGTTTTAATGCCCCACTCATGTCAATTAATAGTAGATACAGTCAGAAAATCAATGAGGAAATAATGGCATTAAAGGTCACATTAGATCATGTTGACTTAAAAGATATTTTTGAAACATTTCATCCAAAAACTGGAGTATATACATTTTTTCAAGTATATGTAGAAAAATTTCCAGAATAGATTACATATTAGGGCACAAAATTAGCCTCAATGAATTCAAGATTGAAATCATAGCAAGCATATTTTCTACTTTATGTTTTCCTCTTATTGAAATTATTAGGGTGATATTGTTTAACAAAATTATGCAAGTTTGGGTATACAATTCTGCAACACATCATCTGTACATTGTATTGTGTGTTCACCACCTCAAGTCAAGTTTCTGTCCATCATAATTTATGCCACTACACCATCTTCTATCTCCTCACCCATCTCCCACAATCACCACACTGTTGTCCATGTCCATGAGTATTTTTGTACATTTTTTCCTTTTGCTCGGTCCTTCCACCCCTCAATCAAACCCCTCACCAGCAACAGCTGCGAGACTGCTCTCTATGAGTCTGTCTCTATTGTACTTGTTAGTTTATTCTGTTTGTTAGATCCCACATGTGAGTAAAATCATATGATACTTGTCTTTCTCTGACTGGCTTATATAACCTAACATAATGTTCTCCAAATCCAAGCATGCTGTTGCAAAGGGTAATATTTCCTTCTTTTATATGGCCAAGTAGTATACCATTATATAAATGTAACACAACTTTTTATCCACTCATCTACTGATAGACACTTGGGCTGCTTCCAAATCTTGACTATTGTAAATAGGGCTGCAATGCATCCAGGGGTGCATATATTCTTTTGAATTACTGTATTGGCTTTCTTAGCATAAATTCCCTGAAGTGGAGTCACTGGGTCATAAGGCAGTTCCTTTTTTAAATATACTGTTTTATTTTATTCTCAGGTAACTCCACACCACTTTCCATGGTGGCTGCACCAATCTGCATTCACACCAACAGTGCTCAAGGATTCCTTTTCTCCACAGCAGCCTCAACATATGTTTTTTGTTGATTTATTGATGGCATACATTTTACAAAATGTGAGATAATATGTCACTGTGTGTTTTTTAATTTATTTTTTTAAATTATTGTTCAATTATAGTTGTCTGAATTTTTCCCTTCATTGTTCTCCCCTACCCAACCCACACTCCTGCTCCCACAGTCAATCCTTACCTGTTGTCCTTGTCCATGTGTCCTTTATATGTGTCCATGTGTTCCTTGACCCTTCCCCATCTTTCCCCTGTTACCCTCTCAACCATCCCCTCTGGTCACTGTCAGTTTGTTCTTTATTTCAATGTCTCTGGTTATATTTTGCTTGCTTGATTGTTTTGTTGATTAGGTTCCACTTATAGTTGAGATCATATGGTATTTGCCTTTCACAGCCTGGCTTATTCCACTTAGCATAATGCTCTCCAGTCCCATTCATGCATTTGCAAAGGGTAAGAGTTTCTTCTTTCTTTCTGCTGCTTAGTATTCGACATTGTGTAAATGTGCCACAGTATTTTGATCCACTCATCTACTGATGTTTCCAGTACTTGGCTATTGTAAATAATGCTGCTATTAACATTGGGGTGCATAGTTCTTTTGAATTTGTGTTTCAGGACTCTTAAGGTACAGTCCCAGCAGTGGTAACATTGGATTGAAAAGTAGTTCCATCTTTAGTTTTCTGAGGAAATTCCATACTGTTTTCCACAGTGGCTACACCAGTCTGCATTCCCACCAACCGTGTACCAGGGCTCTTTTTTCTCCACACCTTCACCAGTACTTGTTGTTCATTGTTTTGTTAATGATGGCCATTATGACCTGTATGAGGTGGTATCTCCTTGTGGTTATTTTTTTATTGTTGTTCTTGTACAGTTTTCTGTCTTCTACTCCCATCCCAGCCCACTGCTCCAGCCCTCCCCATCTCCCTCCCATTTCCACCCCCTCTAGCTTTTGCCCATGTGTCTTTTATACTTGTTGCTCTAAACTCTTCCCCTTTTCCCCTGAAATTCCCTCCCCTCTCATCTCTGGTGACTGTCAGCCTGTTCTCAATTTCAGTGTCTTTGGTTATGTTATGCTTTTTTGTTTGTTTTGTTGATTAGATTCCTGTTAAAGGTGAGATCATATGGTATTTCTCTCATTGTGGTTTTAATTTGCATCTCTCTGATGGCTAATGATGCTGAGCATCCTTTCACATGTCTCTGAAACCTCTGTCTGTCCTCCTTGGAGAAGTTTCTGTTCAGGTCCTTTACCCATTTTTTAAATTGGATCATTTGTCTTCCTGGTGTGTAGTCATGTGAGTTCTTTATATATTTTGGAGATCAAACTCTTGTCTGAGGTATCACTAGCAAATATGTTTTCCTGTACATTTGGTTCCCTTTTCATTTTGCTGATGTTTGCTGTAGCCATGAAGAAGCTTTTAAATTTAATGCAGTCCCATTTATTTATTCTTTCGTTTATATCCCTTGCCCTAGAGGATATATTGGTGAAAATATAGCTGCATGGGATATCTGAAATTATCCTCCTTAAGCCCTCCTCTAGGACTTTTATGGTATCATGACTTATATTTAAGTCTCTTATCCATCTTGAGTTTATTTTGCTATAAATCTTTGATTATAAGGTTTCTCTTCAGCTAACCTTCAGTTGGTTCTTAAGGATAATTTTTCCATAATTTAATTGTAACTCCAGTTTGGTCCTGGAAGGCAGTGAATATAGCTTCCACCAACTCCACCATCATCTTGGATCTCAAGCATCATTTCTGAACACATGGCATGAAACTAGAAACAACCGAAAAAGAAAACTGGAAAAAACACAAATACATGGAGGCTAAAAAATATGTTACTAACCAGCCAATGGATTAAAGAGGAAATCAAAAGAAAATAAAAAACTATTTTAAAAATAGTTTTAATAATAAAAATGAAAATATGAAATATTTTGAAATAATATGAAAATATGAATAAAAATGAAAATTCAAAATTTATCAGATGCAGCAAAATCAGATGAAGGCTACAGAGACTTATTGCAATAAAACGTAACAATCCCAAATAAACATTCTAAACCTAAATAAACTGGAAAAAGAACAAAGAAAACCCTAAATAATAGTAAGAATGAAATGTCCAGTTACTATCATAGCAAAAATAAATAAAAGAGAAATGGAAATAAAAAAATAAAACTAAGAGCTGTTTTTAAAGAATAAACAAAATTGGTGAATCTTTAGCAAAACTCATCAAGAAAAAAAGTAAAATCCCCAAAACAAAATCGTAAGTGAAAGACAACTGAAACCACAGAAATACAAAGAATCATTAAAAAACACTAAGAAAAACTCTATGCCAACAAATTTGACAAACTAGGAAAAAACGATGTTTCCAGTAGTATATAACCTTCTAAGACTGAACAAGGATTTAATGCAAAATCCAGACAGTGCTCGCTTCAGCAGCATATATACTAAATTGGACCGATACAGAGAAGATTAGCATGGCCCCTGTGCAAGAATGACATGCAAATTTGTGAAGCATTCCATATTTTTTAAAAAAATCCACACAGACTGATTATTAGCAGTTAAACTGAAGCAGTAATCAAAAACTCCCACAAATGAAAGTCTAGGACAACACAGCTTCACAGATGAATTCTAAAATACATTAAAAAAAAAGAATTAGTATCTATTTTTCCTACACTATTCAAAAATTGAATAGGAAAAAAATACACTTCCAAACTCATTCTGTGAAGCCAGAATTATCCTAATTCCCAAAATCAGACAATGATATTACAAAAAAGAAAATTAGTGCCCAATATCCTAGATGCAGAAATTTTCAACAAAATATTAACAACTGAATTCAATAATGCACTAAAAGTATTACACATCATAACCAAGTGTGATTTATCCTAGGGGTGCAAAGATGGTTCATAATCCATAAATCAATTGATGTAATACATCATGTTAACAAAAAAGACATAACAACAGTATAATTATCTTTTGCAGATGCAGAAAACACATTTGACATATTCAACATATTTTTGTGATAAAAACTCTCAGCAGAGTGTATATAAAGGAAACATATCTCAATATAATGAATAATATATATGAAAAATCCACAGCTCATATCATGGTGAAAAGCTTTTACCTGTAAGGTCAGGCATATGTCGGAGGTACCCACTATCACTATTTCTATTCAATATAGTATTGGGCATCTTCACCATAGTAATCAGTTAGTTGGAGCATTATCCTGTATACCAAAATGGTTGTAGGTTTGATTCCTGGGGAGGACACATGATCACCAGTCAAGATGCATAGCAGAAGCAACCAATTGATATTTCTCTCCCTCACCGATGTTTCCCTCTCTCTCTTTCTCTCACTCTTTTTCTCTCTCTAAAGTCAATAAACATATCACCAGGTGAGGATTAAAACTTCACACCTTCCACTTCTGGAAATATATCCTAACTATCCTGAAATAGCAGTTTAAAAGAATATACACACTCCTATGTTCCAACAGCATTGTTTACAATAACTAAGATATGGAAACAGCCCAAGAGCCCAACAGTAGATGTATGGACAAAAAGTTGTGGTACATTTACACAATGAAATCCTACACAGCTGTAAAAAAGAAGAAAATCTTACCTTTTGTGACAGCATGGATGGACATAGAGATTAATATCCAAATAAAATAAGCCAGTCAAAAATGTAATAAAATCTCACTTATATGTAGAATATAATGAACAAAATTAACTGATGAACGAATAGAAACAGAGGCATAGACATATGGAACAGATTGGCAGCTGTTAGAAGGGAGGGGTGAGGAGGCACTGGGTGAAAAAAAAGGTGAATGGATTAGCCAAAGAACATATATACACAACCCATAGACACAGATAACTGTGTGGTGATGGCTAGAGGGAAAGGGAAGCATGGGGGATGTGTGGACATAGCATATATACCTAATACAAAAAAAAAAAAACAAAAAACAAAAACAAAAGCAGAGAAAGGAATCATATAAGAAGAAAAATATACACATCTTAAACAAAAGAACAAGAAAAAACTCCAGAAAAATAAGTAATCTAAATGGAAGAAAGAAATCTACCAGGTACAGAATTCAAACCATTGGTTATACGGATGTTCAATAATCTTAATGAAAAAATAGATGAACTCAGTGAAATCTTCAACAAAGACATAGTAAATAGGAAAAGGACAGAGAAACCATCAAAAAATTAGTCAGAAATAAGGAATTCAATAACTGCAATGAAGAATAGATTAAATGAAATCAAAAGAGTAGATGAAGCAGAGAAGTGAATCATCAATTTGGAAGACAAAGTGGAAAATAAACAATCTGATGAGAAAAACAAAATAACAATTTCTAAAAATTGACACTATTTTAAGGAACCTCAAGGACAACATAAAACATAATGACATTCACATCATAAGAGTACCAGAAGGAAAAGAGAGATAGAGCAAAGATTTGAAAATCTATTTTAAAGTAATAAGTAAAAATGTCCCAAACATGGAGAAGGAAATAGACATGTAAGTCTAGCAAGCAGAGAGAGTATCAAACAAAAAAGGGGCACACACCAAGACACATCATAAACAAAGTGCCAAAGTTTAGCCCTGACTGATATGGCTCAGATGGTTGGTTGCCATCTACAAAGTGAAAGGTCACTGGTTCTAATCCCAGTCAGGTTACAAACCTGGGCTGCTGGTTTGGTCCCAGGACAGAGCACATATGAGAGGCAACTAACTGATATTTCTCACATCAATGTTTATCTTCCTCTCTTTCTTCCTCCCTACTCCTCTCTCTGAAAAACAAATCAACTCTTTTAAAAATTATTTTAAATGCCAAAGGATAAAATCAAAGACTACTAAAAACAGCAAGATAAGAACAGTTATTACCTACAAAAAATTTGAGTTAGACTGTCAGCTTATTTGTCAACACAAATTTTGCAAGCCAGAAAAGAGTGGCACAAAATACCCAAGGTGATGAAAACTAGGACCTAAACCAAGAATATGCTACTCAGTAAATCTATCATTTAAAATTGTGTTCTTAAAAGAAAAGCTAAAGGACTTTATTACTGCAAAAGCAGTATTACAAAAAAAAGTTAAAAGACTTCTTTTTAAAGAGTTGAAAAAAGAAAAGAAAGGGAAGGTAAAAAAGCAAATGAAAATAAGGAGAAGGTGAAAGAAAAGGAGGAAGAAGAGGAGGGGGAGAAAAGGGAGAATAAGAAGGAGAATTAAAATTGGAACAATTACATACCCATAAATAATTACATTACATGTAAATGGGTTAAATCATCCAATCAAAAGACAGAATGGCTGAATGAATATTATTTTAAAAAGGTACTTATGCTGCCTACAAGACATCCAATTCTCATGGAAAGATACAGACTGAAAATAAAGGGATGAAAAAATGAAAAAAAAAAAGAATGGGGTAGCAATACTTATATCAAACAAAAGAGACTTTATAACAAGGGCTATAATAAGAGATAGAACATTTTATAATGATAGAAGGATATATTCAACAGAAAGATCTAGCTCTTGAAAAAAATTATGCACTCAACATAAAAACATATAAGTATATAAAGCAAATATCAACAGACATAAAGGGAGAGATTAACAGTAATACAATTATAGTAGGAGAATTTAACTACCATTGACATCAATGGATAGATCACTAGACAGAAAATCAATAAAGAAACAGTGGTATTATATGACACATTACACAAGATGGATTGAATTGATATTTTATAACATTTCCCCTAAATGCAAGCATGAATTCTTTCCAAGAACAAATAAAACATTCTTGAAGATTGACAATATGTTAAAACAAAAAACAAGTCTCAATAAATTTAAGAAAATTAAAATCATACCTAGCATCTTCTCCAAACACAATGGCATTAAATACAACCACTGTGGAAAACAGTATGGAATTTCCTCAGAAAAATAAAAATGGAACTGCCTTTTGACCCAGCAATACCACTGCTGGGATTATACCCTAAGAATCCTGAAATACCAATTCAAAAGAATCTATGCACCCCAATGTTCATAGCAACACAATTTACAATACCCAAGTACTGGAAGCAACCTAAGTGCCCATCAGTAAGTGAGTGGGTAAAAATCTATGGTACATTTACACAATGGAATACTACGCAGCAGAAAGAAAGAAGGAGCTCCTACCCTTTATGACAGCATGGATGGTTCTGGAGAGCATTATGCTAAGTGAATTAAGCCAGGTTGTGAAAGACAAATACCAAATGATCTCACCTATAAATGGAACCTAATCAACAAAACAAACAAATAAGCAAAATATAACCAGAGAAACTGAAATAAAGAACCAACTGACAGGGGAGGGGGGAGGGAGGTAATGGTGCAAAATATGGTAAGGTCCATCAAGGAACATGTATAAAGGACACATGGGCAAAAACAAGCAAAGTAGATTTGAGGGTGGGAGGCAGGAATGGGTGGGGCAGGAGGCAATGGTGGGGTGAAAATGAAGACAACTTGAATAACAATAAAAAAATCCATTACAGAAAAAATGACTGAGAAACACACAAACACATGTAAGGCTAAATAACATGCTATTAAATAATTAATGGATTAACAATGAGATCAAGGAAGAAATAAAAAGATACATTGAGACAACTGAAAATGAAAATACCCCAAATCAATGAAACACAGCCAAATTAGTTCCAAAGGGGAAATTCATAGCAATAAACACCTACCTAAAGAAATAAGAAATAAACAATCTAACTTTACCATTAAAGGAACTAAAATAATAACAACAAAGACCAAAGTAACTGCAAAGAAAGAAATAATTAAGATCATAGTGGAAATAAATAGGATAGAGTCTAAAACAATATAACATATCAGTGAATGCAATGCTGGTTCTTTGAAAGATAAACAAAATTAATAAACCTTTAACCAGAATTATCAAGAAAAAAGAGAAAAACCCAGATAAAGAAAATTAGAAATAATAAAGATAACACAGAGGACTATAGAAAATACTATAAACACTATATTCCAACAAATTGGATGTGAAATAAATAAATAAATAAATAAATACCTTGAAATGAAAATCTTCCAAATGTGAATCAATAAGACAAAATTTAAATACACTAATATCAATTAATACAATTAAATCAGTAATTTAAAGCTCATAACAAACAAAAGTCCTGGACCAGAGAGCTTCATGGGTAATGATTACCAAACATACAAAAAAAGAATTAACACATGTCCTTCTCAAACTATTCCAAAAATATTTAAGGGGAAAAAAGCTCCCAAAGTCATTTTATAAGAACATTACACTGATCCCAAAGTCAAAGACATTATAAAATAATTTTAAAACAGACCAATACCACTGAGGAAGATAGATGCAAAAGTTTTCAAAAAAATTAGTAAATCAAGTTGATACATTTAAATGATTATACAAATAATCAGGTGGAATTTATTCCTGGAATGCAAGGTTGTTCCAATATCAACAAATCAATTGACAGGATACACAACATAAACAAAATAAAGGATAAAAATCATATCATTATATTGATAGATATAGGAAAAGCATTTGAAAAAAATGCATCATCTATTTAAGATTAAAAAACTCTCAGCAAATTAGGAATAGAAAGTACATACCTCAACATAATAAAGGCCACAGATGGCAAACTCATAGCTAACATCACACTCAACAGTGAAAAGCTAAAAGTGTTTATCTTAAAATCAGGAACAAGATATAAATATGTGCACGTTCATCACTTTATTCAACATAGATGTCTTAGCCACAACAATCAGACAAGAAAAAGAAAGAAAAGACATACAAATAGGAAATCAAGAAGTAAAACTCATTATTTCCAGATGAATTATACTATATAAAGAGTTCACAAAAAAAACTATTAGAACTGATAAATGAACTTAGTAAGGTAGCAGAAAACAAAATTAATATTCAGAAATCAGTTGTATTTTTACACACCAACAATGAACTATCAGAAACAAAGGGTAAGAAAACAATTCCATCTAAATTGCATCAAAAAATAAAATAAAATAAATTTACAAAAAAATATAAAATAAAAATAGGAATAAATTTAACCAAGGAGATAAATTACAAGATGTTGAAGAAGATACAAATAAATGAAATCATATATTATGCTTACAGATAGGAAGAATTAACATTGTTAAAATGTCTTCACTACCTCAAGCAACTACTAGATTCAATGCAATCTGTATCAAAATATCAATGGTCCTTACTACAGAAACAGAAAAATAAATTCTAAAATTTATATGGAACAACAAAAGACCCTGCATAGCCACGTCAATCGAGAAAGTATAAGAAAGTTGAGGCATCATGCTACTTAATGTTAAACTATAATAGAGGTCATCATCAAACAGCATGGTACTGGCATAAAAATGACACATAGATCAATGGAACATAATAGGGAGCCCAGAAATAAACCTATATCTACATGGTCAATTAATGTATGACAAGGGAGGCAAAAGTACATATGGAATAAAAACAATCTCTTAAATGGTATTAGGAAAACTGGGCTTACAACATGCAAAATAATAAAACTAGACCACTTTCTTATACCATGTATAAGAATGAACTAAAAATAAACTGAAGATTTCAATGTCAAACACAAAACCAGAAAACATTTAGAAAAAAAAACATAGGCAAACTCTTTGACATCATTCTCAGTAATATTTCTTCTGCTATAGATCCTCAGGAAAAGAAATGAAACAAAAAAAATAAACAAAAGGGATTATATCAAACTAAAAAGTTTTTCCACACTTAAAAACATCAACAAAATGAAAAACAACCTACTGATAGAAGATATTTGCCAATGATACATGCAATAAAGAGTTAATATCCAATTTTATAAAGAACGTATACACTTTAACATAAATAATCCCAAAACAATTCAATTAAAAAATGGACAGAGGACTTGGAAAGGCATTTCTCCAAAGAAGACATACTGATGGTCCATATACTTATGAAAAGATGCTCAATTTCACTAATCATCAGAGACACACAAATTAAAACCACAACAAGATATCCTCTCATACCTGTCAAAATGGCCATCATAAGTAAATCTGCAAACAAGTGTTTCTGAGAATGTAGAGAAAGGGAATACTTGTGCATTGTTGGTGGAATTGCAAATTGGTTCAGTCATAATGAAAAACAGTATAAAACTTCTTCAAAAATTAAAACTAGAACTGCTTTATGACCCAGCAATTACACTTCTGGGTATTTATCTTAAAAAATCCAACAAGATAATTTGAAAAGATATATAAATCCCTATGTTTATTGCATCATTATTTATCATGGCAAAGATATAGAAGCAACCTACAATTAATAAATGATTGGATATAAAAGATGTAGCACACATGTACAATGGAATATTACTCACCCATAAAAAGAATGAAAGTATAGCATTGGTGACAGCATGGATGGGCCTATAGGGTATTATGCTAAGTGAAATAAGTTACACAGAGAAAGATAACTATTACATGATTTCACTTATATGTAAAATCTAAACAACAAATGAACAAACAAAACTGTAACAAACTTATAGAACCAGAGAACAAACTCATGGTTGCCAAGTGATAGGTGGTTTGAGTGGCTGGGTGAAAAGGTGAAGAGATTAAGAAGTACAAATTGATGGTTATGAAGTAATCATAAGGATATAAAGTGCAACATAGGGAATATAGTCAATAACATTGTAATAGCTATGCATGGTATGTGGTGGGTACTAGACTTATCAAGGATCACTTTTTAAGTTACAAATGTTTAACCACTATGCTTTATAGTTAAAACAAATATAATAGTGAATGTCAACTATGATTGAAAAATAAATTTATTAAAAGATAAGAAATACTAGATTTTAACTGAAAAAAAAAAACAGTAATAATAATAATAGTACCTAGGGAGAAACAGCTAGTTATATACAAGGGACATCTGATAAGGCTATCTGCTGACTTCTCAACAGAAATACTACAAGCAGGAAGGGATGGCACGAAGTTATCCAAGTAATGAAAAGCAAAGACCTGTAACCAAGACTACTCTAACCAGCAAGGTTCTCACTTAAAAAGGAAGACAAATAGGGAGCTACCCAGACCCCCCTCCAAAAAAAAAAACACTAAAAGAGTGCAGCTCCACCAAATTATCATTGCAAGACATGACAAAGGGATTGTGTTAAGAAGATGAAGAGAAAGAGAGAGAGAGGGACATAGGCACAAAGGAAAAAATAGCAATGAATAAATATCTATTAATAATAATCTTAAGTGTAAATGGATTAAATGCTTGAATCAAAACACATAGGGTAGCTGAATAGATAAGAAAACATGACCTGCACTTATGCTGCCTACAAGAGACCCACCTCAGAACAAAAGATCAACACAGACTGAAAGTGAAGGGATGAAAAAAATATTACAAGTAAATGGTGAAGAAATTAAAATGGGTTAGCAATACTTACATCAGACATGTTAGATGTCAAAACACAGACCATAACAAGAGACAAAGTCACTACATAATACTTAAGTTGTCCAAAAGAGGATATAACCCTTATAAACATAAATGAGCCCAACATAGGAGCATTTAAATGTGCAAGGAAAATCTTGGAGGATTTTAAGGAGATCCACAGCAATAAAGACATCACAGTGAATTTTAACATTCCACCATCAGCAATGGATACATTGTCCAAACAAAAAAATCAACAGGGATATTTGGCATTAATAACACCCTAGATCAAATGGACTTAATGGATATTTACAGAGCATTTCACCCCAAAGAAGCAAAACATACATTCTTTTCAAACACACATGGACCACTTTCAAAGACAGACCTCATGGCAGGATACAAAACAAATCTCAACAAACTCAAGAAAATTGAAATCATAGCAAGCATCTTCTTTGGATCACAATGGCTTAAAACTAGAAATAAACTTCAAGGAAAAAATGCAAAAACATGGGCACTGAATAAGATCTTTTAAATAATTAATTGGTTAACAATAAGCTAAAGGAAAAAATTAAAAAGTACCTGGAAATAAATGAAAACAAAAACAAAGCAACCCAAAAGCTATGGGGCATAACAAAGGCAGTCCTGGGAGGGAAGTTCATAGCAATACAGGCCTACCTAAAGTAAGGAAAGTCTCAAATAAACAACCTAACCTTACATTGAAGAGAATTAAAGGAACAACAATCAAATCCCAGAGTGAATGGAAGGAAGGAGAAATCAAGATCAGATCAGAATTAAATGACACAGACACTAAAAAGGCAATTCTAAGGATCAATGAATCCAAGATCTAGTTCTTTGACAAGATAAACAAACTTGATAAACCATTAACCAGACTTGTAAGGAAAAAAAGAGAGAGGACCCAAACAAATAAAATCAGAAACAAAAGAGAAGTAACAACTGATACAACAGAAATACAAAGGATTGTGAGAAATTACTGTGAACAATTATATTGAACAGAAATCGAACAACCTGGGTGAAATAGACAAGTTTCTAGAAACAAACATCCGTCCAAACTTAATTAAGGAGGAACAGAAAGCTTGAACAAATGGATAACAAGCAACAAAATTGAAGCAATAAATAAAAAACTCCAGGCACAGAGAAGCCTTGGACCAAATGACTTCACAGGCAAATTTTATCAAGCATTCAAAAAAGAAAAAAACAAAAAACAAAAAACCTAACACCTATCCTTAAACTATTCCAAAAAATTCAAGAAAAGGAAAGATTCTCAAACTTTTTTTACAAGGCTAGTATTACCCTAATTCCTAAACCAGGTAAAGATACAACAAAGAAAGAAAACTACAGGCCAGTACTGCTGATAAACATAGATTCTCAACAAAATATTGGCAATCCAGATCCAGCAATACATTAAAAAGACCACGCAGAGTGATCAAGTGGGATTTACCCAAGGGATTCAAGGATGGTAAAATATTCACAAATCAATAAACATAATACACACAAATAAAATCAAGGGCAAAAGTCCCGTGATCATATCAAGAGATGCTAAATAAGCATGATAAAGTTTAGAACCCATTTATGATAAAAACTCTCACCAAAGTGGGAATAGAAGGAGCATACCTCAATGTAATAAAGGCCATATATGAGAAACCTACTGCTACAAAGAGTCCCAATCAAGAGGAAACCAAAGAAGCCCACTTCAAGACACATCATAATTGAAATGGCAAAATTCAAGACAAAGACAGAATCTTAAAGGCAGCAAGGGAGACACAGGAAATAACATAAAAGGGAGTCTTGATAAGGTTAGCAGCTGAATTCTCAATGGAAATACTCCAAGCCAGAAGAGAATGGCAAGAAATGCTGCCTACAACAGACCCACCTCAGGACAAAAGACCTACACAGAATTAAAGTGAAAGGCTGGAAACAAATTTTCCAAATAAATGGACAGGGAAAAAAAACCGGGGTAACAATACTCATATCAAATAAAATAGACTTCAAAAAAAGGGCCATAAAGAGAGACCCAGAAGGTCACTTCATATTACTCAAGGGAAGAATCCACTAAGAAGACATAAACATTGTAAATATATATGCACCCAACATAGGAGAACCCAAATACATAAAGAAAATGTTAGAGAACTTCAAGAAAGATATTGACAGCAATGCGATTATAGTAGGGGATTTTAACACCCCAATGTAAAAAATGAACAGAGAGTTTCAGTACATTGTGGTTGGAGAAAATGCTTGGTATGATTTCAATTTTCTTGAATTTATTGAAAATAGAAACCAACCTGAAGGGGAAAAACCCCACAACACTCAAAATCATGGAGACTGAATAGCATGCTGTTAATGCATGAATTAGTCAAGAATAAAATTAGGGAAGAAATAAAAAAGGTTCTGGAAACAAATGAAAATGAACTCACAACGACCTGAAACTTATGGTACACAGCAAAGGCATTACTCAAAGGGAAGTTCATAGGGATTGATACAGGCCTAAATAAAAAGCAGAGAAATATTTCAAACAAACAACCTAACCTGACGCCTACAAGAACTTCAGGAACAACAACAAAGACAGCCCAGAGCAAGTAGAAGGAAGGAAATAACCAAGATCAGAGCAGAATCAAATGACATAGAGACTAAAAGCACAATTCTAAGCATCAATGGATCCAGGAGCCGGTACTTTGAAAAGGTAAACAAAATTGACAAGCCTTTAAGCAGGCTCATCATGAAAAAAAGAGAGAAGACCCAAATAAACACAATCAGAAATGAAAGAGGAGAGATTACAACTGACACCACAGAAATACAAAGGATTGTAAGAAATTACTATGAAGAACTGTATGCCTAGAAATTCAAAAACCTGGGTGAAATGGACAGATTTCTAGAAAAATATAATCTTCCAAAGCTCAATGAAGAAGAAGCAGAAAGCCTGAACAGACCAATAACAACAGATGAAATTGAAGCAGTAATCAAAAAACTCCTTACACACAAAAGCCCTGGACCAGATGGTTTCCCAGGAGAATTTTACAAAGTGTTCAAGGAAGAGATAACCCCTACCCTTCACAGATTTTTTTATTCCAAAAAATCCAAAATGATGGAAGATTTCCACACTCTTTTTTATGAAGCCACCATCATCCTAATCCCAAAACCAGATAAAGACACAACAAAGAAAGAAAACATCAGGCCAATATCACTGATGAACATAGATGCTAAAATCCTCAACAAAATATTGGCAAACCGCATCCAACAATACATTAAAAAGATCATACACCATGACCAAGTGGGATTCATCCCTGGGATGCAAGGATGGTTCAATATTCACAGATCAGCAAATGTAATATATCACATAATCAAAAGCAAGGACAAAATCACATAATCATATCAATAGATGTGGAAAAAGCATTTGATATGGTACAGCACCCATTTAAGATAAAAACACTTAGCCAAATGGGAATAGAGGGAGCATACCTCAGCATAATAAAGGTCATATATGAGAGCCCTACAGCCAACATCATACTCAATGAGCAAAAACTAATATCTTTTTCTAATAAGATCAGCAACAATAGAAGGTTGTCTACTTTACCACTTCTATTCAACATAGTATTGGAAGTTTTAGCCACAGTGATTAGATAAGAAAAAGAAATACAAGGCATCCAAATCAGAAAGGAGGAAACAAAATTATCATTGTTTACAGATGACATGATAGTGTACATAAAAAATCCTACAGACTTAGCCTAAAAACTGCTCAACCTAATAAATGAATTTGGCCAAACAATGGGATACAAACCCAATACACAGAAATCAAAGTATTTTTGTATACCAACAATGAAACAACAGAAGCAGAAATCAAGAAAAACATCCCAGTCTATATAGAAAAAGGAAAATAAAATACCTAGGAATAAACCTAACCAAAGAGGTAAAAGACCTGCATGCAGAAAACTACACAACACTGAAGAAAGAAATCAAGAAAGACACAAACAAATGGAAACATGTACTATGCTTATGGATTGGAAGAATTAACATCATCAAAATGTCCATATTACACAATGCAATTTATAGATTCAATGCAATACTTATTAAACTACCAATTGCATATTTCACAAACATAGAACAAACATTTCAAAAATTTATATGGAATCATAGATACACTGAATAGCTGCTGAAACTTTGGGAAGGAAGAGCAAAGAAGGAGGGATCACAATAACTGATACCAAATTGTATTACAAGGCCACTGTAATCAAAACAGCATGGTACTTGCATAAAAACTGTCACATGGACCAATGGAACACAAAAGACAGCCTGGAAATAAACCCAAGTCTCTAAAGTCAATTAATATTTATCAAAGGGGACAGCAACATAAAATAAAGAAAAACAGCCTCTTCCACAAGTGGTGTTGGGAGAGCTGGAAAGCTACATGCAAAAAAAAAAAAAAATGAAACTCGAGCACCAGCTTATACCACACACAAAAATAAATTCAAGGTGGGTAATAGATTTAAATATAAGCTATGACACCATTAAAGTCCTAGCAGAGAACATAGGCAGGAAAATCTCACATATTTCACTCAGACACATTTTTAATGATATGTCCCCTAGAGCAAGAGATATAAAGGAAAGAATAAACAAATGGGATCTCATCAAATAAAAAGCTTCTGCAAGGCTAAAGAAAACAGTATTAAAATAAAAAGAGAACCAACTGTATGGAAAAACACATTCACCAATGATACCTCAGACAAAGGTTTAATCTCCAAAATATATAAAGAACTTACACAACTCAGCTCTAAGAAGACAAGCAATCCAATTAAAAAATGGGCAAAGGACTTGAACAGAGACTTCTCCAAGAAGGACATACAGAGGATTCAGAGACACATGAAAAGATGCTCAGTATTGTTAGCTATCTGAGAGATGCAAATTAAAACCACAATGAGATACAACTTCACAGCAGTCAGAATGGCCATCATAAACAAAGCAACAAACAACAAGTGTTGGAGAAGTTGTGGAGAAAAGGGAACGCTAGTGAACTGTTGGTGGGATTGCAGACTGGCACAACCACTATGGAAAACAGTGTGGAATTTTCTAAGAAAACTAAAAATGGATTTCCCTTTTGACCCAGCAATTTCACTGCTAGGATTATATCCTAAAAACCCTGAAACACCAATCGAAAAGAACCTATGCACCCAAATGTTCATAGCAGCATAATTTTCAATAGGCAAGTCCTGGAAGCAACCTCGGTGCCTATCAGTAAATGAATGGATCAAGAAACTGTGGTACATTTACACAATGGAATTCTATGCAACAGAAAGAAAGAAGGAGCTCTTACCCTTTGCAACAGCATGGATAGAACTGGAAAGCATTATGCTAAGTGAAACAAGCCCATC
The DNA here is from genome assembly GCA_004027475.1 of Anoura caudifer. Classification (NCBI taxonomy): domain Eukaryota; kingdom Metazoa; phylum Chordata; class Mammalia; order Chiroptera; family Phyllostomidae; genus Anoura; species Anoura caudifer. Next base: position 12,693 of record PVKU01012887.1, on the reverse strand, counting down.
AGTGAAAGACAAATACCATATGATCTCACCTTTAACAGGAACCTAAACAACAAAACAAACAAAGAAGCAAAATATAACTGATGGCACTGAAATTCAGAACAGGCTGACAGTGTGACCAAGGGGAGAGGGGAGGGGATTTCAGGGGGAAAGGGGAAGGGTTTATAGGAACAAGTATAAAGGACACATGGACAAATACTAGGGGGGTGGAAATGATAGGCAGGTGGGGAGGGCTGGAGAGGTGGACTGGGATGAGAGTAAAATATAGAAAACTGTACAAGAACAACAATTAAAATAAAATTAAAATAAAAGAATTCAAACCAAATCCCTGTACTGATCTTCACATTTTTGGTAAACGGAAGGTAAGAATATTAACAGTAACATCACACTATATTAAGTGTATAATAAATTCACAATCAGTTTTCAAAAAAATATACCATATGATCTCACCTTTAACAGGAACCTAATCAAAAAAGCAAACAAACAAGCATAATATAACCAAAGACACTGAAATTGAGAACAAGAGAGGAGAGGGATAGGAATATCCAGGGAAAAGGGGAAGGGATTAGAGCAACAAGTATGAAAGACACATGGACAAAAGCTGGGGGAGTGGAAATGGGAGGGAGCTGGGGAAGGCTGGGGTGGTGGGATGGGATGGGAGTAGAAAACAGAAAACTGTATAAGAACAACAATTAAAATAAAATTAAAAAAGAAAACTTACAACTTAATAATAAAAAGACAAATAATGCATTAAAAATGAACAAAGGACTTGAAAAGGCATTTTTACAAAGAAGATACACAAATGTCCAATAAACATATGAAAAGATAAAAAAATAAGTCTCACAAACAATGGGAAGACAAAGAAACAATCTCCAAATGAAAAGAAAGGAGGAAGCTTCAAAAAGAATGCTAAATTAAATAGAGGCAAATCAACTATCAGATATTACATTCAAAACAATGGTTGTCAGGAAGCTCAATGAGCTCACAGAGAATTACCAAAAACTACAGGGAAACTAAAATAAACTCACTGCAAACTATACCAACCTGAAAAAGGATATAGAAACTATTAACAAGGGCCAAAAGGAAATGAAGAATACAATTTCTGAACTGAAGAACACATTAGAAGGAATCAAATTCAGGCTTGATGAAGCAAAGGACTGGATCAGTGAGCTGGAGGACAAGGTAGCAAAAAACACCCAGAAAGAGCAAGAAAAGGAAGAGGCTCAGAAAGAACAAATAGAGGATAAGGGAAATGCAAGACAATAAGAAACATAGTAATACCTGTATAACTGGGACACCAGAAGCAGAAGAAGAAGAGCAAGGGATGGAAAACCTGTTGGAAAAAAAGTAACAATGGAAAACTTCCCTACTTTGAGGAGAGAAAAAGTCACAAAAATCCAGGAAACACAGAGTCCCAAACAAGAGGAACCCAAAGAAGCCCACTTTAAGACAGAATGTATTTAAAATGGCAAAATTCCAAGGCAAAGAGAGAATCTTAAAGACAGGAAGGAAAAGACAGGAAATAATATACAGGGATCCCTGATAAGACTAGCTGCTGACTTCTCAATGGAAATGCTCCAAGCTAGAAGGGAATTACAAGAAATATTCCAACTAATGAGAACCAGAGTCCTGCAACCAAGACTACTTCATCCAGCAAGGCTCACAATTAAAATGGAAGGCCAAATAAAGAGATTCCCAGACAAAAGAAAACAAAAAATAATCTCCAAACCAGCTTTACAAGAGATGCTAAAGGGTTTGCTTTAAGAACAAGAAGAAAAACAGTGAAAGAGAGTAACACAGGTATAAAAAATGGCAATGAATAAGTACCTATCAGTAATAACCTTAAACATAAATGGATTAAATGCCCCAATCAAACCACACAGGATAGCAGAATGGATAAGAAATCATGACCCATGCATATTCAGCCTATAAGTGACCCACCTCAGAACAAAAGACCTATACAGTCTGAAAGTGAAAGACTGGAAACAAATATTCCAAGCAAATAAGCAAACAAACAAAAAAAAGCTGGGGTAGCAATACTAATATCTAACAAAATGGACATCAAAAGAAGAGCCATAAAAGAGACCCAGAAAGTCACTTCATAATACTCAAGGGAAGAATCCACCAAGAAGACAGAAATATTATGAATATACATGCACTCAACATAGGAGTACCCAAATACATAAAGAAAATGTTGGAGATTTCAAGAAAGGTATTTACAGCAACACAACCATTGTAAAAGATTTTAACACCCCACTGTCAAAAATGGACAGATCTTCCAAACAAAATATCCACAAAGATATTGTGACATTGAACAAAGCCGTAGATGTAATGAACTTAGCTGGTATATATAGAGAGCCTTTTATCCCAAAGAAGAAAAACACACATTCTTTTCAAATGTACATGGAACATTTTCAAAGATAGAACACATGATAGGACACAAAACAAGCCTCAACAAATTCAAGAAAAGTGAAATCATACCAAGCATTTTCTCCAGCCACAAGGGACTGAAACTAGAAACCAACCCCAAGGGGGGAAACCGAAAAACACTCAAAATCATAGAGATTGAATAGCATGCTATTAAATAATGAATGGCTCAAGAATGAAATTAGGGAAGAAATCAAAAGGTTTCTGGAAACAAATGAAAATGACCTCACAGCAACCCAAAACTTATGGGACCAAACAAAGACAGTCCTGAGATGGAAGTTCATAGCAATACAGGCCTACCTAAAAAAGACAGAAATATTTCAAACAAACAACCTAACCCTATGCCTACAAGAACTCTAGGAACAACAAAGACAGCTTAGAGAAAGTAGAAGGAAGGAAATAACCAAGATCAAAGCAGAATTGAATGACATAGAAACTAAAAAGCGCAATTCTAAGGATCAATGAATCCAGGAGCTGGTTCTTTGAAAAGATAAACAAAATCGACAAGCCTTTAAGCAGGCTCATCAAGGAAAAAAGAGAGAGGACCCAAATAAACACAATCAGAAATGAAAGAGGAGAGATTACAACTGATACCTCAGAAATACAAAGAATTGTAAGAAATTACTACGAAAAAATATATGCCAAGAAATTTGAAAACCTGCGTGAAATGGACAAATTTCTAGAAGAATACAATTTCCAAAACTCAATAAAAAAAGATGCAGAAAGCCTGAAGAGACCAATAACAGCAGATGAAATTTAAGCAGTAATCAAAAAAACTCCTGATACACAAAAGCCCTGGACCACATGGTTTCACAGCAGAATTTTACAAAGCATTTAAGGAAAAGATAAACCCCACTCTCCACTGATTAATACAAAAGCCTGAAGAAGATGGAAGATTCCCAAACTCTTTATGAAGCCAGCATCATCCTAATCCCCAAACCAGATAAAGACATAACAAACAATGAAAACTTCAGGTCAATATTGCTGATGAACGTAGATGCTAAAATCCTCAACAAAATATTGGCAAACCGCATCCAACAATACATTAAAAAGATCATACACCATGACCAAGTGAGATTCATCCCAGGGATGCAAGGATGGTACAATATTTCCAAATCAATAAATGTAATACATCATATAAACAAAAGCAAAGACAAAAATCACATGATCATATCAATAGAAGTGGAAAAAGCTTTTGATAAGGTACAGCACACATTTATGATAAAAACACTCAGCAAAGTGGGAAAAGAGGGAACATTCCTCAACATAATAAAGGTCATATATGAGAGCCCTACAGCCAACATCAAACTCAGTTAACAAAAACTTAAGGCTTTCCCATTAAGATTGGGAATATACAAGGATACCCACTTTCATGACTCCTATTCAATATATTACTGGAAGTCCTAGCCACAGCAATAAAACAAGCAAAAGAAATAAAAGGCATCCAAATTGGAAAGGAGGAAATGAAACTATCACTGTTTGCAGATGACATGATAGTGTACATAGAAAATCCTATAGATTCAGCCAAAAAATTGCTCAACCTAGTAAATGAATTTCACAAAACAGCCAGATACAAACTCAATACTCAGAAATCAAAGGCATTTTTCTACACTAACAATGAAATATCAGAAACAGAAATCAGGAAAAAAATACCGCTTGATATAGCAACAAGAAAAATAAAGTACCTAGGAATAAATCTAACTAAGGAGGTAAAGGACCTGTACACAGAAAACTATACAATACTGAAGAAAGAAATTAAGGAAGACAAAAACAAATGGAAGCATGTACCATGCTCATGGATTTGAAGAATTAACATAATCAAAATATCCATAATACCCAAAGCGATTTAGAGATTCAATGCAATCCCTATTAAAGTACCAATGACATATTTCACAGATATAGAACAAACATTTCAGAAATTTATATGGAACTAAAAACTACCCCAAATAGCTGCTGCAATTTTGAGAAAGAACAGAACAGGAGAGATCACAATACCAGATATCAAAGTGTATTACAAGGCCACTGTAATCAAAACAGCCTGGTACTGGCATAAAAACAGGCACATAAACTAATGGAACAGAACAGAGAGCCCAGAAATAAAGCCAAGTATCTAGAGACAATTAATATTTGACAAAGGGGGAAGATGCATAAAATGGAGTAAAAATAGCCTCTTCAACAAATGGTGTTGGGAGAACTGGACAGCTACATGCAGAAAAATGAAACTCGATCACCAAATTACATCGCACACAAAAATAAAGTGGATAAAAGACTTAAATATAAGTCGTGACACCATAAAAGTCCTAGAAGAAAACATCAGCAGGAAAATCTCAGACATTCCACACAGCAATATCTTCACTGATATGTCCCCTAAAGCAAGGGACATAAAGGAAAGAATATAAAAATGAGACCTCATCAAATTAAAACGCTTCTGCATGGGTAAAGAAAACATCATTAAAATGAAAAGAGGACCAACTATATGGGAAAAAATATTTATCAATGATACTTCAGACAAGGGTTTGATCTGCAAAACTGCAAAATACGTAAAGAACTCACACGAATCTACTCCAGGAAGACAACAACAACAACAACAACAACAACAACAAAACAATTAAAAAGTGGGCAAAGGACTTGAACAGACACTTCTCCAAGGAGGACATTCAAAAGGCCCAGATACATATGAAAATATGCTCAGCAGCACTAACCATCAGAGAGATGCAAATTAAAGGCACAATGAGATACCACCTCACACTGATAAGAATGACCATCGTAAACAAATCAACAAACAAGTATTGGAGAGGATGTGAAGAAAAGGGAACCCTAGTGCACTGTTGGTGGGACTGCAGACTGGTGCAGTCACTGTGGAGAACAGTATGGAATTTCCTCAGAAATCTAAAATTGGAACTGCTTTTGATCGAGCAATTGCACTGCTGAGATTATACCCTAAGAGCCCTGAAACACTAATCCAAAAGAACCTATGCACCTCAATATTTTTAGCAGCCCAATTTACAATAGCCAAGTTCTGGAAGCAACCCAAGTGCCCATTGGCAAATGAGTGGATGAAGAAACTATGATACATTTACACAATGGAATTCTATGTGGCAGAGAAAAAGAAGGAGCTCACACCCTTTGCAACAGCATGGATGGAATTGGAGAGCATTATGCTAAGTGAAATAAGCCAGGTGGTGATGGACAAATGCCATATTATCTCACCTTTAACTGGAACATAATCAATAAAAGAAAGAAGCAATCAGAATATAACCAGAGACATTGAAATTGAGAATAATCTAATAGCCAGAGGGCAGGGGGGAGGAGATTGTGGAGAGAAGTGTTTTCAGGAACTACTGTAAAGGACACAGACAAAACCAAGGGGGAAGTTGAAAGCAAGCAAAGCAGGTGGGTTTGGATGGGATGGGGGCGGGGCAGTGATGTGGAGAAAATGCAGACAACTGCAATTGAAACACAGTAAATTAATGTATGAAACAAAATAAAATAAAGTAAAATTAGAATTAAAAAAGAAGTAAAAATTTGTACTTATGAAACTGTCGCATGATGTAAAATGCATCATGTGAAATGCAGTCAATAATATTGTAAGAACTATGTAAATGACTAACCACTGTGTGTACCACTGAAGCTAATATAAAATAGTATTGAATGTCAGCTCAGCCTTTATTTTAAAGTCTATTTTTTCTGATATATGCATCGCTATCCTACTTTTTTGTTTTCATTTGCATATTATTTTATCATTTTACTTTTAGTCTGTATTTATCTTCCAATCAGAAGTTGGTTTCTTGTACACAGCATGGTTATGAACCTTGTTTTTGATGTTCATTTAGCTACCCTATGTTTTTGTTGGAGTATTTAATTTATTTACATTTAAAGATGTTTATAGAATCTTACATAATTACTCCTAATTTATTATTAATATTTATATTCTTTTTAAAACTCTTCTTCTTAAAGAAGTTCTTTAAACATTTTCTTAATACTGGTTTGTTGATGATGAACTCCTTTAGGTTTTTCTTCTCTGGGAAGGTCTTTATATTTCCTTCAATTTTAAATAATATCCTTGCTATGTAAACAGAGTTTTTTCTCATTTTTCATCCCTTGGAATATTTTATGCTATTCCCTTTTGGCCTGAAATTTTTCTGTTGAGAAATCAACTGACAGTCTTATGATGACTTTCTTGTAAGTTACTCTCTGACTTTCTTTTACTGAATTTAAGATTCTCCTTTTGGGAGGTCTCCCTACACATGTGAAAAAGCTGCAGCACAAGTAGGGTGGTACAAGACACTCCTGCACACTCTGGAGACACAATGCTGTTCTCCTGGACTCCATCACCCGCTCAGATCCGTGCCCCCGGAGGGAGGCTAGTTTGTGGGGTTGAGTAGCCCAACCTGAGGGCACTGAGAGCTCAAACCAGCAATGAAAATGATGTTGATATCTATGGTATCAAGGTCCTCAGCAGGCAAAAAAGATGAAAGCCAGACCAAGCTGGGAGAAGTGATACCACACACTGTTAAACAGCTGAAGAGATTAAACCAGGTCAACTTTCCAGTCAACTACAATGACAGATTCTACAAGGATGTCCTGGAGGTTGGCAAGATAGCAAAACTTGCTTGTTTCAATGATATAGATGTGTTAGGCTGTAGCATGGGTCATCCACAGAATCAGAAGAGACTTTACATCATGACACTAGGACAGTTGAAACCATACCAAAGGCTAGGAAGAGGAACTAAAATGTTAAGTTATGTCTTAAACATCTGTGAAAATATGGCACTTTGACAACTTCTATCTAAATATCCAGATCAGCAATAAGTTAGCATTTGATTCCAACAGGAAGTTTTAAGATTATTGAGACCAAGAAGAATTACTATAAGAGGGTAGAGCCTGCAGATGCTCATGTGCTGCAGAAAAACCTCAAATTCCCTTATTCCCAGATTTCAGATAAACAAAAGACAGATAGTGAACAATTTTTTTTTAATTTTATGTCTTTTACCTTTAGCATTTTAGTCATGATGTGTCTTTGTGTGGACCTCTTTGGGTTCATATGTTTTTAGGACTTTTTGCACCTCTTGGACTTGCATATCTATTTCCTTTGCCATGTGTGGGATGTATTAAGTTATTTCTTCTAGAAGTTTCTCAGTAAGTTGATCACTTGTCTCCTTCTGGTATGGCTGTGATGCAGATGGTGTTATGCTTGATGTAGTCTCAAAGGTCTTTTAACTATCCTGATTTTAAATTTTTTGTTGTTTTTGTTTTCCCAATTGGGTATTGTCTGCCATTTTATCTTCAAATTCACTGATTCATTCTTCTGATTCATTTAATCTGCTGTTGATTCCTTCCGGTGTATTCTTTATTTCAGTTATTGTATTCTTCAATTCTGACTGGTTCTTGTTATAGTTTCTATGTTTGTTTCTATATTTACTACTTCTTTGTTGAAGTTCCCACTAAGTTCCTTGAACATCCTTATAACCAGTATCCTGAACTCTGTCTCTGGTAGATTGCTTGCCTCCACTTTATTTATTTTTTTCTAGAATTTCTCCTGTACTTTCATTTGGGACTTGTCTCTTTGTCTCCTCACTTTAGCTGCCTCTCTGTTTATTTGTATGTGTTAGGCAGATCTGATGGGGGAACTCAAGAACTGGAAAATTTTTAGTTTTAAGTGATAGTTACTAAGCTCAGTAATTAATGCATGTAAAAAGCTGTTGTTCCAGTAACTAAAGTTCTAACCTACCCTGACTCCAGAAGACCACATACAGTTTAACCTTTGTGCCCCAAGAGAACTGCAAGCAATCAGGATGACATCTGAATGATTGTGCTCCCGGGATAGACATCCATAGCCCAGGGCAGAGATAAAGAACCACCAGTCAACAGATGAAAGGATACTAGGAAAGTTGCCAAACTGCAGCTTTTATCTGATTAACCTTTTTCCCTAAATTGCAAACCTCTTACCTATACTTTTCTTTTCCTTATAAAAATGGTTGGTTTGAGATGAAATGTAAGGTGGTATTTTAGGGTACATAATCTGCCATATCCTCAGATTACTGGCCACCTGAATAAGGCACCCACAAATATTCAATCCTTGTCTCTACTTATCAGTTCTGGTAGTGATGGGCAGCATGAAGACTGACTTTTCAAATTTCATATATTGGTGACTCTGTTAGGTCAGATTTTGGGACTGTCTTGTAAAGCTGGGTGTTTGGTGGGGAGTCCCATTGGCTGCCTGGACTGGGAAGCTCTGGGGTAGTGGATGTGGAGATTTCCTAGCAGATGCCAAGTGATTTCTCTTGGAGACTCTCATTCCCCAACTCTCGTCACTCCCCATCGTCTTCATTTTTCAACTGAATCACTGCACTTTCTGGTTCAGAGTTACGGTCCCAGGTCATGACTTACATCCATCATAAGGAATTAAGGTGCTGGCATTTGCAGTCAAGATGGAGGCATAGATAAACATGTCTTGCTTCTTTGCACAACTGAATCAAAATTACAACTAAACTACAAACCAAAGATCACTCAGAACTGTCAGAAATGGAGTGAGTTGAATGGAAATCTGACAGTGATAGAATTAAGGAAACCACATCTATCCAGAAGGGTAGGAGACAAGAGTTTCAGAGATGTGTAAGAAGCAAGTCCCACACCTACTTGTGGGGGTTAAAAGTTCAGGAGGATTTCTTGGAAGTAAGGAATCCCAGCCCCCCAGCCCAGGGTAAAAGTGCCAGGAAGAGAAGCCCCAATAACTCCTGACTATAAAAATAAGTGGGATTGGAGTTGGTGGAAAAACCTACTGGACTACTTTGGCAGTTCCTCTTAAAGGGCTCATGCCAAACTTACTCAAATGCCCTCCCTCTGAGTTCCAACACCACCAGGGTAGCAGCTTGAAAAGTAGCAGTGGCATGCAGGGAGGAACTGAAGTGTCTGGCATCAGGGCATGAATGGGAGATAGCTCTCTCCCAGACAGAAAAGCAAGCAGAGGACATTGTACCTTTTCTGAGCCCTCTCCCCACAAAGTTCTGTGGGTTCTCCCCACAGAACTGATTTATGGGCCCACCCACAGCCCCATACCTTAACCTGAGCAGCTCCTGGCCCAGACTAGCAGCAGCTAGCTTTGGATCACAGTTTGGCTCTACCTGGGAATCTCTAAGCCCAGGACCAGTAGCAGCCATCCCAGATTACTTTTACCTACACTGGTTGGCCTTGGATAAAAATAGGTGGCTGATGCTGACCTGCAATACCCAGGAAACCCCAGAGCATATGCACCCTATTGACAGCTGTAGGCCACATTAGAGCACCAATACCCTGCTCAAGCACAGTTGATCTTCCATGGAAGGCTGAGGTTGGTGGTCAGTGGTCACAGCCTGTCCTTGAAATTAACTGGACTGAGTAAATCCCTCCCATATATCTGCCAACAGCAAACAAGGCTCAACCATAAGAGAAGGGTATACTCAACCCCTGTGGAGGTACACTTAGAGTACCTAGTTTGGGTGATAAAGAAGGCTGTTCCACTGGAGCATACAGCCATGCTACCAACATAGGGAGTCAAGCAGCTTTACTTAATACACACAAACTGACATAGGAACACTGCCAAAATTAGACACAAAGGAGAATGGCTCAAAACACCAGAAAAATAGCTAAAAAATGGAGATGAGCAGTCTACCAGATGAAGAATTCAAAACATTTGTTATAAGGAAAATCAAGGAACACAGTAAGTACTTGAAGACCATAAAAAAGATCCAGGAAGAAATAAAGGATATACCAATGGAAATGACAATTTACAGGGAATCAACAATAGAGTAGATGAAGCTGGAAATGAAATCAATCACATAAAACATAAGGAAAAAAAAACAATCAAGCAGAGCAACAAGAAGAAAAAGGAATCCAAAAAATGAAGATAGTGTAAAAAAAACTATGGGGCAACTTCAGATGAACATTATAGTGGTGACAGTAGAAGAGAAAGTGCAAGAAATTGGAACTCTATCTGAAAAAATAATGAAAGACAACTTCCCCCAATTGCTGAGGGAAACAGATAACAAAACCTAGGAAGCACAAAGAATCCCAAACAAGATAGATGAAAACAGGTCCACACCAAGACATGTCATAATTGAAATGACAAATATTGGAACTTCCAGCCAAGATGGAGATGTAGGTAGATACACTTTGCTTCTTTCCACAATCAAAACAAGGACAACAACAAATTTAAAAACAAAAAATAACCAAATTGCCAAAAAATCTAACTGTATGGAAGTCTGACAACTAAGGACTTAAAGAACATTCATCCAGAGCGGTACCAGTGATACAGGGTGCAGCCAGGAAGGGGGGGCCCAAATATGGGGATTTGGAATGGGGCCCAGAACTCAGGGTATCCAGAAAATATTACAAGGACATATGAGATGTCCTCACCACTTCCCCCACAGGTATGAATTGGGGGAAGGGACACACGGAGCAGGGACATGCAGAGCTGCTAATCGATGGCATGGTCATTTAACATACCTATAGCCTTTGGCTGGTGGTTTAGATGTGCTAAATAGCTGTGGCCATGCTCTAAGCCAGGGGGATGGAAAGGACTCCCCCCAAGATGTGACTGGTAGAGGAACCCCAAGTTACAGCGCCTGAGTGGGAGCTTGGAGAAGATTGGCTCCAGAACATGGGGACACACCTGCCCAGACTCATGATGGCATCCCAGTAAACTTGGAATAATACGGTAATGCTGGCAGGTATAACTGATTGTAGGAGGAGTAGGAAATGAGGGTACAGAGGAGGATTGGCACAGGGATTTTAACTGAGATGCGGCAGCCATTGAGAGAGATTCCATGCGGTTTCACCAGAGTGCAGACCCCCACAGCTTTGGTGAAGATGGAGAGCCAAATGGCTTTGGCAGAGTGGAGACCCTCTCACAGCTTTGCCAGGGAGAGCCATGAGGTTTGCCAGAGTGGGGAGCCCTTCCCTGCAACTCTGGTAGAAGAGGACCACATGGCTTTGGGGTGCTCCCTCTGGCTGCATGGTCTGGGAAGCAAGAAAGATTTTGCCTGGAAGAAGGGGGAAGGACTCTTGCCAGTAGGCCATGAGCAGGTGCCACATGGCTTTGGACTAATCAGAGATCCTGCCTGGATGACACAGCTGACAGTTTCAGGAGCCTGGATCCTGGACGTTTGCTTCTTTTCCTCAGTTATGGTACCCTGAATTAGGGCAGAGGGAGATAGGAAGCACTGTGGGCATCTGTGGGTATCCTAAAGGACTTTGATATTTTAATGAAGACATTAGGTCACTACTTTAACTCTGTATAGCAATAAATAAACATTTCCTTTCCTTTTCACAAATCTCTGGCTTTGAGAGACATCTTTCCATAAGGTGGTGGACATAACGAACATTAGCCCCTGTGGCCTCTGTGTTCTGTAACACCAGGGGTGGAGACAGGCAGCTGGGACAGAGAGGACTCACAGCAAAGTGGTGGCTCATGGATCAGGCAAAGTGGCAGCTGATTGACCAGGAGGTCCCACATTTGTGGTCAGATAAAACACAAGGCACCACTAGGGAGCAAGACAGACTATGCAACCCAGGGTTCCAGTGCAGGAAAAGAAAACCTCAAAACCTCTGGCTAAACAAATCTGGGGAGTTATGGCAGCAGGGGTACTCCCAGCCTCACAGGAGAGTTCACTGGAAAGATCCACAGGGTCCTAGAACATATGCAAACCCACCTACCTGGAAATCAGCACCAGAAGGGCCTAATTTGCTTGTGGGTAAGTGCAGGAAGTGACTGAAGGCCAGCCCAGGGCTGAGGAAATGTCATTGATCTCTCTTGGACCCCTCCCCAACATACAGAGCCACAAAGCAGAGATACAGATTGCCCCACCCTGGTGAATACATAAAGGCTCCACCTCTTACTATACAATGAATGCACTGAGGCAAAAAAAAAAAAAAAAAAAAAAAAAAAAAAAAAAAAAAAAAAAAAAAAAAAAAAAAAAAAAAAAAAAAAAAAAAAAAAAAAAAAAAAAAAAAAAAAAAAAAAAAAAAAAAAAAAAAAAAAAAAAAAAAAAACTAAGTGATGAAGAGATGTCTAACCTTTCAGATACAGAGTTCAAAACACTGGTAATCAGGATACTCACAGAAATGGTTGACTATGGTTGCAAAATAGAAAAAAAAAATGAAGGCTATAGAAAGTGGAATAAAGGAAAATGTACAAGGAACCAACAGTGAAGGGAAGAAAATTGGGACTCAAATCAGTGATTTGGATCGGAAATAAACATTCATCCAGAAAAGAATGAAGAAAGAAGAATT
>PVKU01012886.1:0-32355 GCA_004027475.1 Anoura caudifer | reverse complement strand
GAGAACATAGGCAGGAAAATCTCAGATATTTCATGCAGCCATATTTTCACCTATATGTCCCCTAGAGCAAGGGAAGAGTTCACAAATGGGATCTCATCAAAATGAAAAGCTTCTCTAAGGCTAAAGAAACAGCATTAAAAAAAAGAGAACAAACTATATGGGAAAACAAATTAGGCAATGATACCTTGGACAAGGGTTCGATCTCCAAAGTGTATAAAGAAGTTATATGACTCAATGACAGGAAGACATAAAACCCAATTAAAAAATTGGAAAAGGACTTGAACAGAGACTTCTCAAGGACGACATACAGATGGCCCATAGATGTATGAAAAGATGCTTAGCATCACTAGCCTTCAAAGAAATGCACATTAAAACCACAATGAAATACCACTTCACACTGGTTAGAGTGGCCATCATAAACAAAGCAACAAACAAGAAGTGTTGAAGAGGATGTAGAGAAAAGGAAACTCTAGTACACTATGGTGGGAAAGCAGACTTGTACAGCCACTGTGGAAAACAGTACAGAATTTTTTCAGAAGAATAAAAATCGACCTGCCTTTAGACACAGCAATTCCATTTCTGGTAGTATATCCTAAGAACTAGGAAACATCAATTCAAAAGAACCTATGCACCCCAATGTTCATTGTAGCAGAATTCATACTAGCCAAGTGCTGGAAGCAACCTAAGTGCCCATCAGTAAGTGAATGGTTTAAAAAACAGTGTTACAATTACATGATGGAATACTTCACAGCATAAAGAAATGAGCTCCTACCTTTTGTGACAGCATGGATGGGACTGCAGAGCATAATGCTAAATGAAATAAGCCATTCAGTCAAAGACAAATACTATATGATTTCACTTATAAGTGGATCCTAATCAACAAAACATCCAAGCAAGCAAAATATAACCAGAGACATTGAAATTATGAACAAACTGACAGTAATCAGAGGAGAGGTGGGAGGGGATATTGGGGAGGAAAAGGAGGAAGGGTTGTCAAGAACATCTATAAAGGACACGTGAAAAGAACCATAGGGGGTTAGGATCAAGGGTGGGAAGCAGGGATGGCTGCTCTGAGGGGAATGGTGGGGGAAAATGGAGACCACTGTACTCAAACATGGATACGAAAAGAAGGAAAAAAAAACTTTCCATGTATAGTATCATGTCATCTACAAATACTGTTATCATTTTTTAGTTAGATGCATTTTATTTATTTTTGACTGCTATGTTTAAAAATATTCCTTTATTATTTTAATACTAGTAATGAGAATAGACATTCTTGACATGTCTTTGATCTTCAAACTGTTCACATTATTTCACAAAGGAGTATTATGTTAGCTGTGAGGCCATCATACATAGCCTTTTAGAAGCTGAGATCTTTCCTTCTATTTGCACTCTTTGAAATATTTTTTTAAAGATTTTATTTATTTGTTTTTAGAGGGGAAGGGAGAGAGAAAGAGAAACAGAAACATCAATGTGTTGCCTCTCATGTGGCCCCTAATGGGGACCTGGCCCACAACCAAGGCATGTGTCCTGACTGGGAATTGAACTGGTGACCCTTTGGTTCACAGCCCACGCTCAATCCACGGAGGTACACCAGCCAGGGCTCTTTGAAATATTTTTATCAGTAATACATATTTAGTTTTTTCAGAGGCTTTTGGTGTATCTCTCATATAATTATATGACTCTTGTTTTTGGTTTTTGATGTGGTGCATTGCACTGATTACTGGATGTTGAGCCATTCTTTCATCAGTGGTAAAATTCACACTTGATCAGGGTGTATAATCATTTAAAAATATAAAATTTGTTTTGCTACTGTTTTTAATTATATTTTATTGATTATGATATTACAGTAGTCCCAATTCTCGAACCCCATCACTCCCCTCCACCCTGCACACCCCCTGCCACCCACATTCCCCCCTTACTTCATGTCCATGTGTCATAAGTTCTTTAGCTCCTACTCTTCCCACAGTATTCTTGCCCTCCCCATTTATTTTCTATCCACTGTTTATGCTACTTATTCTCTGTACATTTTCTCCCTCTCTCCTCCTCCCACTTCCCTATTGCCAACCCTCCATGTGATCTACATTTCTGTGTTTCTGCTACTGGTCTAATGTTTGCTTAGTTTGCTTTTGTTTTAGGTGTGGTTGTTAATATCTGAGTTTGCTGTCTTTTTACTGTCCTATTTTATATCTTCTTTTTCTTAGATAAGTTCCTTTAATATCTCATATAATAAGGGCTTGTTGATGGTGAACTCCTTTACCTTGACCTTATCTGAGAAGGGCTTTATCTTCCCTTCCATTCTAAATGACAGCTTTGCTGGATAGAGCAATCTTGGATGTAGGTCCTTGACTTTAATGACTTGGAATATGTCTTTCCAGCCCCTTCTTGCCTGGAAGGTCTCTTTGAGAAATCAGCTGACAGTCTGATGGGGACTCCTTTGTAGGTGATTGTCCCCTTATCCCTTGCTGCTTCTACAATGCTCTCCTTCATTTTAGTCTTGGGTAATGTAATTATGATGTGCCTTGGTGTGTTCCTCCTTGGGTCCACCTTCTTTGGGATTCTCTGAGCTTCCTGGTCTTCCTGGAAGTCTATTTCTTTTGCCAAATTTGGGAAGTTCTTTGTTATTTGTTCAAATAAGCTTTCCACTTGTTGCTCTTCCTCTTCCCTTTCTGGTACCCCTATAATTCAGATGTTGGGACTTTTAAAGATGTCCTGGAGGTTCCTAAGCCTCTCCTCATTTTTTTGAAATCTAGTTTCTTTATTATTTTCTGCTTGGTTGTTTCGTTCTTCCTTCTGGTCCACTCCATTGATTTTAGTCCCAGTTTTTCTCCCATCACTATTGGTTCCCTGAGCACTTTTCTTCATTTCACTTATTTTAGCCTCCATTCATTTATCTAAGTTGAGACCAAAATCAACGAATTCTGTGAGCTTCCTAATCACAAGTGCTTTGAACTGTGCATCTTATAGGCTGTCTACCTCTTGGTCGCTTAGATGAATTAGTTCTGGGGCCCTGATCTGTTTTCTCATTTGAGCCATCCTTGTTTTGTTTGTTTGTTTGTTTGTTTTTGTCTGGTCGTGGCTCTTATGTAGTGAGGGGCGGAGCCTTAGACGTTCATCAGGGCACGGCAACCCAGTCGCTGGTTTGTGACGCTGGATGTGGGAGAAGGGTCCGAGAAGGAATAATGGCACCTCCTCTGCTCTTGGATTTCTATCTCTTCCGCCACTTGCCCCAAGCCAATTGGGCACTTCTGGCACTTATTTCTGTGTTGGTGTGCTCATGCACATTCTAGGACCCCATGGGTCTCTCTAATGAACTCTACTGTGAGGCTGGGACTCCCTCCCAGCACCCTTACCTTGACAAGTGTTCTCAATCGGTGCCCTTAAGGCTTTATTCCCAGTGCTGGGAGCCTGCGCTGTGCAGTCTGTCTCACTGCTTGTTTTCACCTGGCTTATCCGCATGCAAATATGTGACCATGTTCACCTGCCTGTGCACCTCACTTGGTCTGCTCATTGCCTTCCTGTGTTCTGTAGCTGCTGCCTGTTCGCCCAGGACCACCAGCTACTGCTTTTTCCTGCCATAACCCCTCTCCCGCCGGCTGATGACTCCACTCCTCTTACCTGTGTGTGTGGATCATTGTGGGACATCCATACAATTCAATCCTCTATCCATTCTGGGTGGGTTTTTTTTTTCTATATTTTTGTTGTCCTTAATCTTGGTTGTGAGAGGAGGCTCAGTGTGTCTGCTTATGCCTCCATCTTCACCAGAAGTCCCCAGTTTGCTACTGTTTTGTTGAGAATTTTGGCCTGGACACTTTTCAAGAATATAAGACTATATGTGTCTGTCTCTCTCTCTCTCTATCTCTATCTCTCTCTCCAGTGTCTTTCCGTAGTTTTAGTAGAAGAGTAATACTGCCCCTGTAAATTAAATTTGGAAATAACCTTCTTCAATTTACTATTTAAAAATGTGTTAGAATTCCTGTGTAAATCTACCTAGTCCTGGGTTATTTTCTTTTGGTGTTTGGATTATTACTCCAAATTTGTTGCTGGTAATTGTTAAGCTCATGTAATTCTTACTGGTTTAGCCTCAAAGGGTGAATTTTTAAAATGTGTCCCATTTTATTAAATTGCCAAATTGTTTAAATATAAGTTTGATTGTATTTCGCAGTTATTCTTTGTGCTTTTGTGGTCTACTAATATCTATCAAGAAATCATGGTATGATATTGCAATGGAATCTAGTTTTATTTTTTAATTTATTTAAACACTGAACAACAATACAATGCAAAAATATAAAAAATAAATAAACAAATAAATAACAAAAGAAGTGGAAAAAATAAACAATGTTTTTAAATAAGATTACTTTTCCTCAATCATCTCATATGACACATAATTTTTAAAGGACCCTTTGAGATAAATAATTTATGATCTCAGTATTACAGATTAGAAAGGAAAAGGCATTACATCTACTCTAAAGTCACAAGGTTGTCCCTTCCATTTCCAGATTTTCAACAGGAAAAATTTATTTCTGCAGCTATCCCTCAAATGGTACAGAAAAGACGTTTAAAAGATTGAGGAGAAAGTTGGAAAAGAGAAGGGGTTCTCAGCAAGGGACTCTCACTAGTGTCTCTACAACGGACTCTGTGGGTCTGAACTTCACAAAGTCTAGTTCCATGTTCTCTGTAGGCAGAGGATGAAGATAGTACAGCTTATGGTGAACAAGCATAATCAAAACACCATCCGTTAAAGGAAATAAAAGAAAGTGGAAAGAGTTTTAGAAAGTCTCTTCAATAAGTGGTCTTCTAAAATCAGAAATCAATACATACCAAAAATAAATCTGGGCAACTCTATAACAGCATTTACAAGAAAAAAATTAAACTAATGTCAGGCCTACCTCCTCCCCAAGAATTTCAACAGATTAAAATTCCATGTACCTTACATTTATTTCTGATTCATTCTAGCCCTGTCCAACTTCCATTTCCTCAAACTGACAGCAGCACCATACCTCTCCCTGCCTTCTAGCTGATACTGTCCTTGCCCACCTGTCTTTGCCTTCAAACTGACACCAAGTCCACACACCATTTCCCAGGGTTCCAATAGTCCAGCCTTTCTTCTTCATGTCCTCCAACTGAACCCAGTCTCATCCATGTTGGCCTATCTTCCAACTTGTGACAATACTGCCCATGTATGCTTAAGTACCAACTAACAACAACCCTGTTCATTTGATCCTTACCAGCCGTGTTTCTATACATTTTTTTTCAATCAACTCCTTCAAAAGCCCAGAATATGAAAATACCAGTGTGCAAACACACCAGCATTGGCTCCCCTTAATTCTGGGTGAAGACTGAGCTTCTTCGGGTAAAACATCCCAAGAAAACGCCCAAGCAAGACACATCAAACATTCTTGCTCCCAGTTCTCTAAAACTGGGCCTATTTTTAAACTTCAGCTTTCTAGCTTTCCACCTAGGATTTATCTCTCTTGACAAGTCCCAATGCTTCCTTCTGAATGCTTCCAAGCTTTGGTGCCTAACATATCCCATGCAATATTTATTCCATAGGGCAGGACAAAATGTAGTAAATCAAATATTTTTCACTAAGAACCTCATAAAGGATACACCTTTGATACATCACAAAGGGCACATCAGCTTACAGAATTTCCAAACCAACACAACATATAAATATTCTGAAAGCTAATCCTCAACATGCACAGTGTATATATTCACACTGGGGCTCTTATGGGCATAAACTATTGACATTTAAGTGAAATATTTTTTTTTGCTTCCTTCTACCTCATAAAATATTTTGAAATACCTTGGTCCCTACAGAATAAATGCCTGTAGAAACCCAATTCCACAAAGACATAGGGAAGAGAAAGATACAGATTAATTGAGAGTGTTAGAAGACCAGAGAAAGATGAAAACAAGTAGACCCATGACTGCTGTGGCCTACTGTGTTGGGCATCACCCTGTGAACCTAAATGTCACCAGTTCCATTCAAGTCAGGGTCCATACCTGGGTTGAAAGCCAGGCCCTTCTTTGGAGAATGTTGTGGTGGCAAGTAGATATTTCTCTCCATTTTTTTTCCTACCTTCCCATCTCTCTGCAAATAAATAAAATAATTTTTAAAACGATGAAAATATTTATTTGAAACCTAAAAAAACAAACAAGCAAGCAAAATATAACCAAAGATATAGAAATTAAGAACAATCTGACAGTAGCCAGAGGGGAGGTGGGAGGGGATAATGGGGTGAACTGCCAAAAGGGATTTCAGGAACAACAGTAAAGGACACATGTGCAAAACAAAAGGGGGTGTAATCAGGGGAGGGAGGTGAGGATAGCTTCGGTGGGGGATATTGGTAGAGGTTAATTGCAGACAACTGTGCTTGAATAAAAACAAAGTAATTTAAAAAATAAAAAAGATGAAAAAGTATCTTGGAGATCAAAATCTTCTCTGAGGTATCATTTGCAAGTATGTTTTCCTATACACTTGGTCCCCTTTGCACTTTGCTGATGTTTTGTTTATCCATGCAGAAGTTTTTGTTCTCATGAAGTCCCATTCATTTATTTTTTTCTTTTATGGCACTTGCTCTAGAGGAAATATCAGTGAAATTTTGCTCTGTGGAGTATCTGAGGTTTTCCTGCATATGTCTGCTCCATATGCTTTGGGTAGTATAGGGAATTTGATATTGTTAAAACACCATGATTCTAAAGAATTAATAGATCAAAGAGGGAAATGAATAGAAAACTAAATCTACCTTGAGACTCACACCAATAAAAAAAAAACAACCTAATGAAATTTACTATGTTAAAGCAGTTAAGAGGGAAAAGAGTATAGCTACATAGGGCTACCAAGAGCAGCAATGTGATACAAAAAGTCTGTCAAATTTGATCCTGAAGAAACCAGGCACATAAAAACTCACAAACACATAAGCAGAGGAAAATTTATAACACAGATCTGAGTACAAATAAGTAAAACAAAACTATAAGGTAATCATTAAAAAAGTGAAACCTGATTTACTCAAAAAGAAATAGAATGAACAACCCAATAAGAAGACTAATCAAAGGGGAACAAAAATGAATAAAATAAAAAATGAAAATGTCATCTGATACCACAGGTTGACAAAATCATTAAAAAAATATTACAAGCCATTACATACCAACGTACTTGACAATTTAGGTAAAAGAGATTTCACAGAAAAACATGAAGCCTCCCAAGGTTCAACTAGAAAGAAACAGAGTCTCTATAGGCCCATTCTTAGCAATGAAATTGAAGCAACATTAAAAAGTCCCAACAAAACCCCAAGTCCCAGGACCACATGATGTACAGGTAAACTCAACCAAATATTTAAATAATAATTAGTACATTTCTCTTCAAAGTATTATAAAAAACATAGAATAACACTTCCAAATTTATGTTATGAGACCAGTACTAATCTGATAATAATACCAAAGAAAGATAAAACAAAGGGAAAGCTTACAGGCCAATATTCCTAAGAAACACAGGTGCCACAATTCTTAACAGAATAATAGCAAGCAGAATTTTTCAGTATGCCATGGGTGGTATGGCTCAGTAGAATGAGTACTGGTCTGTGAAACAAAGGGTTGCTGATTCGATTACTACTCAGAGCACATGCCTGGGTTGAGGGCCAGATCCCCAGTAGGGTATGCACTAGAGGCATTCACACATTGATATTTCTCTCCCTCTGTTTTTCCCTCCCTTTCCTCTCTAACAATTAAATCAATAAAATGTTAAAAACAACAACTGATCAGTATGTTCAAAGAACTACATGTTATAATCAAGTAGGAATTACACCAGAAACACATATCTGCTTCAGTCTTGTAAAACATTAAGGGGACTAAACAAATCAACAAAATCAAGAATTATAGTCGCATGATCATCAAAAGGTTGCAGAAAAGCCATTTGGCTAAACTCAATATCTATTATGATTAAACAACATTCAAAAATGAATATACAGTGAAAATCTTTCACATTGATAAGGGCTATACAGGCTAAGCCCGCAGCTATTATTATACTCAATTGTGGAAAATATGAAGCTTTCTTCCTAAGATCAGAAAAAAGAAACAGAAATGTCCACTCTCTCCACTCTGTTTCAACCTACTGTTAGAACTTGTAGGTACAACATAGTGAAGACAAAACAAAACAAAAAAATCAGTGCATTTAATCAATAAGTAGAAAGGTAAAATAGCCCCTTTTTGCAGGTGATACCAGAATAGAGAAATACAGGGGAATCAAGAAAATGGATAGAATTAATACAACGAACTTACTGAAGTATCCAAATACAATGTTAACATGCAGAAATTTGTCACATTTGTCTACAAAAGTAAAAAATCTGAAAAAGAAATCTGACTAGTGTTACTCATTGTGTTGGGCATCATCTCAACAATGGGAAGGCACTGATTCACTTCAAAGTCAGGGCACATGCCCTGAATGCAAGCAAGGTCCCAGGTTGGGTATGTGTGGGAAGCAAGTGATCCATGCTTCTCTCACACACTGATGATTCCTTCTCACTCTTCTTCCCTTTCACTCTACCTAAAAATTAATAAATAAAATCTAAACAAAAGATCTGAGAAAAAATAAAGAAAATAAGCCCACTTCAAGCTGCATAAAAAAGAATGAAATGTTGGGAAACCAATGGATTTAAATATGTGAAAGTACTCTAGAACCATACTTATAAGACAATGGATAAAAATTTGACGAAGAAACAGAAAAAAATCAAGCTAATAAATAGGAAAGGTTACATTATTACAAATAATCATACTTTCCAAAGCAAATTTCAGGTTTAATGCAATTTCTTTCAAAATACCAATTTTAGTCTTCTCAGAACCACAATGAATAATTCTAAAGTTTACATGGAACCAAAAAGACTCAAAATTATCAAAATAATTGAGAAAGTAGAATAGAGTTAGAAAGGTCACAATGCTAGATCTCAAACCACACTACAAGGAAATACTAATCACAACAGTATAGCATTGGTGCAAAAAGTCCATGAAGATTAATAGAAACAGAGAGCCCAGAAATAAACCTTCACTATATATTTTTTTATTTTTTTAATTTTTATTTTACTTGTTTAAATACAGTTTTCTGCCTTTTACCCTCATCCCAGCTCACCCCCGGCCCTCCCAACCACCCTCCCATTTCCACCTCCCTCTTTTTATTGTCCATGTGTCCTTTATACTTATTCCTGCAAACCCTTCCCCTTTCCCCTTGAAATTCCCTCCCCCTCCCATCTGGTCACTGTCAGCCTGTTCTCTATTTCAGTGTCTTTAGTTATATTTTGCTTGTTTGTTTGTTTATTTTGTTGATTAGATTCCTGTTAAAGTTGAGATCATATGGTATTTGTCTTTCATTACCTGGCTTATTTTGCTTAGCATAATGCTTTCCAGTTCCATCCGTGCTTTTGCAAAGGGTAGGAGCTCCTTCTTTCTTTCTGCTGAATAGAATCCCATTGTGTAAAAGTACCATAGTTATTTGATCCATTCATTTACTGATAGGCACATAGGTTGCCTCTAGCACTCGGCTATTGTAAATTGTGCTGCTATTGTAGAAGAAAAGTCAACTAGGACAAGGTGACCCAGAAGAGGGACTGGGAACTGGGAAAGAGTTTTGTTTAGGTTACTTAGAAACCACAAAACCATCGGGTTTCAGTTAGGTAGTCATAACTTCTGCTTTGGCTTCTGTACACCCAGCTTCTGATAAGGACACCTCAAGGCTAGAGTTATTTTTCGCATCAGCTTCTGTACCTCCTGCTTTTGCGACGTAGGATAGGGCATCCAGAGAACATAAAAAGCCCTGCTCAGGGCTCAGGTTTTGGGCTCAGAATCTGGGGTCTGTACTCTTCTGGGCCCATGCACATTAATAAAGTGTCATGCTCCGCCATCCAACTGCGTGGTGAGTCGTTTCTTCCATAACATTTTGGTTCCCTGACTGGGAAACGACACTCACATGAAGCAGGCATTCTTGCCTCCAGTAAAGGCAGCAGGGCTTGGCAGGGAAGCCCCGCTTCTTGGAAGGAGCACGTGCCCCGGTCATTTCGGACTTCCTGGGATGGAGGCTTCCGTGCCGTATCCCTGCCTGCTCTAAGACCCGGGCAAAGGGGGGAACGGAGCATGAATGATCGGAGGCGACAAAATTAGTAAGTGCCCCGGGGACTGGGCCCAAGACCAGTAAAGAGGGCTGATCACCCTCTCAGGACCCAGTGGCCTCAGACATCAAGACCAGGTTTCTCTCTCTTGGGAGGGAAAAGTAATAAAATCTGAGAAATTGTGTGTGTGAGAGAGAGTGAATGTGTTTGTGGCTCCACGGGTGTCAGCCTACAGAGCATGAGTGGGCCCTAACCTGTGATTCCTGGATCGATCCTATGGCATAACGGCTGGGTGGATAACCCGAATCACGACACAGGCAGCCTTAGCTAAGATCCATCTAAGTCCCTTGCGAGAGGACAGGCCAGGTGGGCAAGCAGAAGTCCCCAAACCCTTTATTTGTCTGCGTCAGAAGGGTGGGAGAGAATGGGTGGGGGACCGTCAACTGTTTTAAACTGTATGTTGCAAAATTTTGACCGATTCCAGGGTCAAGACCCATCAATGGACCCCAGCCAGTTAGAAGTTTTCTGTTCCTCTGAATGGCCCACCTTCAGGGTAGGCTGGCCCCCTGAGAGAACCCTTAACTTGGGGATCATTAGGGCGGTTCACCTCATAGTTACAGGCAAGCCAGGACACCAAGATCAGTACATCTACATAGATAGGTGGCAGGAACTAGCACAGGATATGCCCAGGTGGCTCCACCAGTGTGCAAGGACGGCTCCGAAGCAGTCCAGAGCGTCAGGCCAGAGGAGGTCAGGATCATGCTGTGGGCACTGCAATCAGCCTCAAGCTCAGGCTCTCCTCCCAAAAGGCTTAAAACATCCCATCTATCAGGGTCACCCAGAGGATGATCCACCTCAGCCTTTTCAACTTCCGTACCATGGGCCACCAACAGCTCCCCCGGGACCACCCCAGATAGCCCACCAAGCTCCCCAGAAACAGCGGAAGGCCAGGGGCCAGCAGGAGCCCCAACACCCCCTATCATGACACATTTAAGAGGACATCAGGCCCTCCAGATGCCTCTGAGGGAGCGGCAGGGGCCACCCCAGTTGAGGGAAGATGGTACCTATCAGCCAGGTCCAACTGTCCTTTACTATCAGCTTTTTACCACGACTGACCTCCTAAACTGGAAGCACCATACAACCTCTTATTCGGAGAAACCACAGGCGATAATAGATCTGATGGAATCAATAATGCAGACCCATAGGCCCACTTGGTATGACTGCAGGCAGCTCCTGTTAACCCTTTTCAACACAGAAGGGAGGTGGAAAATCTTGCAGGGGGCCCACCGCTACGTAGAGGCCCACGCCCCAGTTGGCACTTTAGACCCCTCTCAGTATGCTAAGGCTGCCGCACCTGAGGAGCAGCCGGACTGGGACCATAACACCGATCAAGGAAGGGCGGCCCTAGGTCGATATTGGGAGGCCAACCTGCAAGGGGTCTGGGCTGGGTCCAGAAAACCCACCAACATGACCAAGGTCTCAAATATCATGCAAAGGGCAGAAGAGTGCCCCAGAAATTTTCTGGAGAGGCTGATGGAGTCCTATAGGGTCTACACCCCTTTTGACCCGGAGAGTCCCAACAGCCAGAGAATGATTAACATGGCCTTTGTAACCCAGTCAGCCCTGGACATCTGGAAAAAGCTGCAGAAATTAGAGGGGTTTGCTGGTATGAATATCTGCCAACTCATAAAAGTGGTGAATAAAGTATATAACAATAGGGAGGAGGCAGTCAAGACAGCCGCCTTAGAAAAAGCAAAGAGAAAGGTGGCTCTGCTTGCTGTAGCTCTAACCGCCCCTGACAAGAGCAAAGGTCCACAGAGGCGACATTTCAAGGTAGAAAAGGATCAGTACACCTATTGCAAAGAGAGAGGGCACTGGAAGGATGGATGTCTGGACCGAAAGCGAAAAGAAAACTCAGCAGTCCCACCCACACTGGGGATCCTCAGCCTGGCTGGGTTAGACACAGAATGAGGGGGACTGGGCTCTATGAAATTAGGCCCCCATGAGCCCATGGTCAAGGCTATAATAGGGGGCCAACCATTGACCTTTATGGTAGACACCGGAGCTGCACATTCAGTAGTCACCACACCTGTGGCCCCGCTTTCAGACCGGGAGGTCTCCATCATAGCGGACACTGGACAGTTGGGAGGAGCGAGGAGATTTTGTCAGGCCCAGACATTTGAGCTTGGGGGCCATCAGGTTCGACATGAATTTCTCTACATGCCAGAATGCCCTGTTCCCCTATTAGGGAGAGACTTGCTAAGCAAACTTTCGGCTCGGGTGGCCTTCCAGCCCTCGGGGCAGGCAACACTGGAAATAGGCAAGTCCAGCCTATTGACCCTAGCCATGCCCCGAGAAGAAGAATACCGACTATATGAAGAAAGCCGAGGCCAAAGATGTCAGGACCCTCTAATTGATGAGTTCCCCAACGTCTGGGCAGAAGGGAATTCACCAGGCCTTGCTACTGGCCGTAGTCCTGTAATCATAGACTTGAAGCCAGGAGCACAGCCTCACTGCCTCAGGCAGTATCACATCCCCAAAAAAGCCAGGATAGGAATAGCCGGCGTAATAGACAAGTACCTGGCTGAAGGAATACTAGTTCCCTGTTAGTCGCAATGGAACACGCCGCTCCTCCCCGTTAAGCCAGATGGGTCAGGATATCGCCCAGTGCAGGATCTCTGAGCGGTCAATGAAGTTAATCTGACTCTGCATTCAACTGTACCCAACCCTTATACGTTACTGAGCCAGCTATCCCCAACTGCCTCGCATTTCACGTGCCTGGATCTGAAGGATGCTTTCTTTTGTATTCCCCTGGCTCCCGTCAGTCAGCCTGTATTTGCTTTTGAGTGGGAAAGTCCCCACATGGGAACTAAAACTCAGCTCACTTGGACTTGATTGCCACAAGGGTTTAAGAACTCCCCTACCATTTTCAGTGAAGCACTAGCCTGTGAACTAAGACCTTTTTCAGAGCACAATCCCAACCTCGTCTTGCTCCAATATATAGACGATTTGCTACTGGCAGGGTCAGGAGACCATGAATGCCAAGAAGGGACACGAGCTTTGCTCCGGTTATTAGCTTCAGGGGGCTACCATGTGTCAAAGAAAAAGGCCCAGATTTGCCAAAAGGAGGTTTGGTTCCTAGGTTTCTGAATAAGCCAGGGCCAGAGGACATTATGAATTGAAAGGAGGGCAGTGATCAGTCAGCAGACCAAACCCACGAGCAGAAAACAGCTTCAGGAATTTTTAGGAACAGCTGGATTCTGCCAAATATGGATTCCGGGATACGCTGAAACAGCTAAGCCACTATATCAGGCTCTAAGGGGGGCCAAAAATGCTCCATTCAATTGGGGCCTGGAACAGCAGAGGGACTTTGAAAAATTAAAAGAACTTCTAGTTAGGGCCCCAGCCCTCGGCCTGCCTAACCCAGATAAACCATTCTCCCTATTTGCCCACGAGCGAAAAAGATAGCCTTGGGAGTCCTGACTCAGGAGGTCGGACCCTGGCATTGCCCAGTGGCCTATGTCTCAAAGCAGTTAGACAATGTAGCTGCGGGATGGCCACCCTGTTTGAGAGCCATAGCAGCGGCCATAACCCTCCTGAGAGAAGCAGACAAGCTCACCCTGGGACAAGAGATAAACCTGTACATGCCACATGCCATTCATAGCCTCCTCGAGGGACAAGGGCATCGGTGGCTATCCAATCCCCGACTCACCCAGTATCAGGGGTTACTTCAGGAAACCCCCTGGGTGCACCTAAAAACTGTACGAAGAGTAAATCCAGCCTCTTTTCTTCCGGCTGAACTCGGGGAACCCGATCACAACTGTGAGGAGGTCACCGATCAGGTATATGCCAGTCGGCCAGACCTGCAGGATCAGCCCCTGACCCGAGCTGAGCTGAATTTATATACTGATGAGAGTAGCTTTACAAATAAGAAGGGAGAGCGGATTGCAGGGTATGCAGTGACCACGAAGGATGAAATCCTCGAGGCAGAGCCTTTGCCTTCTGGGTGGTCAGCACAGAAGGCAGAACTTTACGCCCTCATCCGAGCCCTGGAGTTAAGCAAGGATAAAGAAGTTAATATATATACAGACTCTAAATATGCATATGCCACCCTCCACATCCATGGGGATATCTACAAGGAAAGAGGGCTTTTAACGGCTGAAGGAAAATAAATAAAGAATAAGACAGAGAGCCTCTGACTCCTAGAAGCCGTCTGGTACCCGGCAAAAGTAGTGGTAATACATTATTGGGGTCATACTAGGGGGAATAAAGAGGAAGCAATAGGAAACCGGCTGGCCGACCAAGCAGCAAGTGCTGCTGCAAGAACAGAAAAAGCTCATCAAGTACTAGTGACAACACTGGTTAGCTCCCCACTGAATGCACAGGAATACTGGCCAGAAGAAGAGTGGGCCCAGCAGTCCCAGGCATCTAAAACACCAGAGGGATTATGGAAGCTCCTGGATGGATGGATCTATGTGCCACAAAGTCAGGCTGCACAGGTAGTTCAGAACTGTCATGCTCTGACTCACCTAGGGAAAACAGTCCTAGAGAGTCTACTCCGGAGATACCTCTCTATGCCAAACCTGGCTGCACTATGTACCAGCACAGCCTCCAGATGTGTGACCTGTGCCAAAAACAACACAGCAGGGAACAATCGTGTTCCACCTGGGATACAGTACCGTGGGACCCAGCTGCTAGAAGACCTGGAAGTAGACTTCACCGAGGTAAAGCCAAGCCAGGGATACAAGTACCTGCTCATCCTCATATGCACCTTTTCAGGATGGGTCAAGGCTTTCCCTACAATGACTGAAAAGGCTAGGGAGGTTGCCAAGGTTTTGTTGAGGGAAATAATTCTGAGGCATGGGTTGCCTTTGAGTCTCGGGAGTGACAATGGACCAGCTTTCATCTCACAGGTTGTACAAGATCTGGCCAGATTACTTCATGTAACATGGAAATTGCACACTGCCTATCGGCCTCAGAGTTCAGGAAAAGTAGAAAGAATGAACAGGACTTTAAAGGAAAATTTAGCAAAACTCTGCCAAGATACTGGCTTACCATAGACTGACCTACTACCCATAGCCTTATTCCGAGTCAGGAATACCCCAAATCAGGCAGGGTATACCCCGTATGAACTAGTGTATGGAAGACCCACTCCTATAACAAGAATAACTGGGCCCACTAATCTCAAACTAGAGGGAGAAATAGGACAGAGAAGATACTTAGAACAGCTAGGGAAGGTATTAGATCAGTTAGGAGAAGCCCAACTTGGGTTTGAACCAAAACCCCGAGGGGGGCCAGCGCACCCTCATCGTCCGTGGCAATATGTTTGGGTAAAAGATTGGAAAAAGGAGCCCCTCCAGCCCGTGTGGACTGGCTCCCATTTAGTACTTTTGACTACCCCTACTGCTTTAAAGGTTGCAGGAATTGCGCCATGGATCCACAATTCCCGGGTTAAGACGGCAGCCACCCCTAGAGGCCATTGGAGACACAGGAAGCAGAGATGGGACAGGGCTCAGCGATTCCAGTGTTAAAGCTCCAGAGAACTCTGACAAGAAGAGGAACCAAGGAATGGACCATTGCCCCACTATAGACCTAATCTTCTGCTGTGTCTTTGCAAGCATTCTTGGAATAGGTTTAATAGCTGCCACCGCTACAGAATGGAATATAGGGGAGCGAGCAGCTTTAGGACTACTGTACCTATGTATAATTTGTATACTCTTATATTGTCATTGCTTCATCTGAATCTAAGTTTGGGCCTAGAGCAGCTGCTAATTTGGAGATTTTATGCCAGGGAAACTTACACTAGCGGAGGCAAAAACCACTTCCCACACCGTTGGGGTAATGACCTGCCCGATGGACTGGGTGTAGTGGCCCAATGACTCTGACCATCCCAACCACCAATTTTCCGAGTACTCTGGGTTGGGAACGTACGGCACTTCCTGTAGTGTGTTTACTTAGGGATCAAAAAAACAATTACTCCTTTAATCCTTACCAAGGATGTGACTGGAAACCTGAGACTTCTGGAGAATGCACCTATAATTATTGCCATCACCAATCAGGAAAGGGGATAGGACAAGGGCAGGCCCTAAAAATTCCCATTCGGGATCCAGAAAGCAAAGATTGGGAAAAAAGAAGCTATGGTAAGATATATGTCAACATGTGGCATTCAGGACCAGTTGGGGACATTTTTATCTATAAGACCCAGGAGTTCGAAAACCCTAATTTAAACACCATCTACCAGATTCATACCGCCATAGAAGAACAAGAAAAGGTCCTCACCAATGAACTAGATAACCAGGAACCAGTAGGGCTGTTTTCCTGGATAAAATTTGTTCACCGAGGGGCCCAACTTCTCAACTTGTCTAGCCCAGGTAATTATAGTGACTGTTTCTTATGTGCCTATCTTAACAAGCCCCCTCTCATTGCAGTTCCGTACCAGGGGCCATTTAACCTCTCTCAACCTACCAGCAGGAGTGCACCCCTTTTCCTACCAGGAGTACCCTTGTTCCAGAATCCCGATGGTAGAACCCTGGACTGCTACAGACCACCTGAAATCTGTGGCCTGACTTTACCTGACACTTGACCAGTGATGGGCCCACCTGGGACCTTCTTCTGGTGCAATGGGACTTTGCTCCAAGTGCTGGAAGGCGACCACAACACCCCTTGCTATCCGGTGACTCTAGCACCCCAACTTGTGTTATATCAACCCGGAGAGCTGCACGTGCTAATGATGGCAGATGTACAGAAAAGGGCAGTGTTCCTCCCTATGAGAGTTGGCGTGAGTTTTGCTACCTCCCTCGTGGGGTTAGGGTTAGGTGGAGGAGGATTAGCAGTTAGCCTACAGTCCACTCAAGAATTAAAGGAAGAGTTAAGTCGGGCTATGGATGCTTCTGCCCTGTCCATGGCCTCACCACAGAGACAAATAACTTCATTAGCAAGAGTAGCCCAGCAAAATAGAAGGGCACTGGACCTTTTAACTGAAGAAAAGGGGGTAACTTGCCTTTTCCTCCAAGAAGAATGTTGCTATTATATAAATGAAAGTGGAATAGTAGAATAAAATGTTAACAAGCTAAAAGATATCAGTAAAAACCTGAAATCCCAGACCTCCGAGTGTACTAGGCAATCTTGGTGGCAGTCTACCTTGTTCCCGATCTTAGCCCCAGTAATAGTCCCATTGTTATTACTGTTCCTAGCTATTACAGTCGGTCCATGCCTGCTTCGGACTTTAGTCCAACAGATAGAGACTACAGTTACTAGAAAGGCAATAGCAAAAATCCTTTCTCTCCAGAGACACCATTATAATAGACTACCCCAAATAGATAGTAACCCCGAATTTAGATATTGATACTGAGAATAATAATATGTCTCAGCAACAAAAGAGGGGAATGTAGAAGAAAAGTCAACTAGGACAAGGTGCCCCAGAAGAGGGACTGGGAACTGGGAAAGAGTTTTGTTTAGGTTACTTAGAAACCACAAAGCCGTCTGGTTTCGGTTAGGTAGTCATAACTCCTGCTTTGGCTTCTGTACACCCAGCTTCCGATAAGGACACCTCAAGGCTAGAGTTATTTTTCACATCAGCTTCTGTACCTCCTGCTTTTGCCACATAGTATAGGGCATCCAGAGAGCATAAAAACCCCTGCTCAGCCAAGGTTTGGGGCTCAGAATTTGGGGTCTGTACTCCTCTGGGCTCGTGCACGTTAATAAAGGGTCGTGCTCTGCCATCCAACTGCGTGTTGAGTCATTTCTTCCATAACACTATGAACATTGGGGTGCGTAGGTTCTTTTGGTTTGGTGTTTCAGGGTTCTTAAGATCTAATCCTAGCAGTGAAATTTCTGGGTCAAAAGGCAGATCAATCTTCACTTTTATGGACAAGTAATGTGAGACAAATGATGTAAAAATATGCACTGCAGGAAAGACAGTCTCTTCAACAAGTGATCTTCAGAAAACAGAACAGATACATGCTCAAAACAGACCGAAGTTATCTCTTAAGCAAGATACAAAAATATGCTTACACTGTAGCCAGTAGTATACAACTTTCCCAGAATTCCAACTGACAGCAGCCCTATTCACCACTTTTGATGTGGCCCCAGTCCGAGGGGTCCATGTGTTGGGGATGCAATGAATAATTTCAAACAGACTACAGAAAGTCCTGTGGAGAAAAAAGGACAGCATGGCCACTCAGAGTGAGAGAGGGCCCGATCCCTGCCTAGACAGGCTTTTATTGCTTTTCTGGGTACATTGCATTGAGGATGGTCCACATTTACCATGCACAGGTTTGCTTTAAGTGGTTACCTTTTACAGACAACAAAGGAGAGGAAATTGCTAATTACTACAAAGAAAAAGAGTATTTTCAAATGGAAGGTAAAAGTGGTCGAACGGGTTACACTTGTGCACAGGAGGTTTAGCAGGGATTTTAGGAAGTTACTTGAAACTTTCCTGGCCCAATTCAGGGTGTGGAAGTTTTAGGAAAAGCAGGCTTCAAAGCAGCCTAGGTACAATGCAGGTATGAATTCCCATGGGAGAACCTATCTATGGGATTGGGTCCTGTGTGCCAATTCACTCCCCACTGAATTTTCTGAGTCAGGGGCTGGGCTACATTCCCCATGCCACACAGAACGGTCCCCTATACACGTTTTGTCTTTAAACTGATGACAGATTTTCCACAGCTGCTTATCTTCCTGCTGACTCCAGCCCTGCTCACATTTCTGCAAACCAATCGATGATCTCCATGTCTTCCAACTTATGACAGCCCCACCTGTCTTGTCCCAGACCTGCCTTTGTTCTTCTAATGATTCTCACACACCTCATTTTTCAAAAGCTCCACACCTGGGATTACAAGCATTGAAGAATACCAGAGCTGCAACACACCTATTCTAGCTGAGATCTGACCTGACTCATTGAGACCTTCAGAGAAGTTGCCCCAGAGAAGCACATTGGAGGTTCTTTCAGTTTTCTAAAATTGGGTCTTCTTTATGGCTTCAGCTCTTTCCAGCTTTCCACCTGGACAGCCCCTGTCTCTCTGGTAACTGGCACTTGGTTCCCGCTACTTACCTGTCTACCCTCCTGAGTCTAACAGTTTTCATGCCATATCTACCAAATTCAAAATGACATATTGTAGCAATGCAGAAATGTTTACCAAATTCCTCATTGATGACACAGCTTTGATCCATCACAGAGCCACATCCACAGCCTACAGTGCCTTCAAATGCACAGCATATATAAATATTTTGAAGACTAAAGAAGAGCAAACACTTAGTATGCATCTGCACCAGGCTTTTCAAGTATAGTAACTGTTGACATTCTAGGTCAAGTATGCTTGTTCAGGGTGGTGGTCTTCTGAACAGAAGAATATTCATTAGCATCTTGTCCTCTACCACTCCCAATATGCTTGTAGACCCAAAACTTCCAATATACATACAAAAAGGAGAAAGAGACAGGGAGAGATACAAAAAAAGAGACTGAAACAAAATAAAATGAGCAAAACAACTCAAAGAATAAATGAATGTGGCATTGTGTTTAAATATATCTTGTGTGTGACTTCTCATCACATGGGCTGTTGTGATGATCCACTTGTGGAGGATCGGGTTGGTAACCACTTAGTGGTGAAACTAAGATGTACTTATCAGTAGGAAGGTCCTACTGAGAGCCAAATAGGTGACTGCCCACCATGTAGGCCAATATCACGCACAAGGCCTGATGATAAGTATAACAGAATATTGTATGAAATAAATAACATCTTTGTCTTCTTAACTTTAACTTCTTTAAAGGGAAGATATCAAAATGTGGCTAAGTGTAGCATGCCTCTCTGAGGACCACATTGGTGAAAATCAAGTTTAAGCCCTTCTTATAATTTTGCCACCTCTGAGTTTTGCATCAAACATATATAACAATGGCCCACAGATATTATAGGGATTTTGTTATATGCAACTAACGTCTCTAGGAATTAGTTTCTTGCCTCATCTACACTGTGCAGCTGTGGTTACTCAAGAGTATCTGGAAGACACATTGTGCAGGAAACTAAATGAATCAGAAATCAAGAAAGTCTAACTGCAGCTGTTTCCCCTGAAAGATAGGACCCTGGTGTCACTATTGAGAAGTCATAGGGAGGGCTGTGTTGAAAATTTTTGTCTATTTATGCAGGTATTTTAAGTGAGTGGGTGAAAGGCCTCAGTCATTTACTGGTGAGTCTTTTAAAGGAAAAGCACCATGGAATAGAATGTTGAAGAAATTACTTCACTTCTTTGGTGACAGCACAACACAGACATTAGACGTCTTGTAACCAGGCACCACATTTCTGAGACTGTCCCCCATTAACTTACTTGAGTGAAGAGAGTTGAGAGAGGAGGATGTTGTCCAATCATCTCCAGAATTTCTTAGACTTTGACATTTGGAAATCCTATACTAAGACAGTTCACTGACTATAGACGGTGGCTCTAACCTATTCTTTAAGGTCTGAGGTCAGTCAGCAGTGTGGAACCTCAGTTTGGCTGCCCAGGGCAGGCCAAAGAAGGTAACACCATGACTGTGATCCCATGTGGGAATCTTACCAGTCCCTGCCACTTCTCCTCCTCTGAGTGTTGGGGTGGATGAAACTGCAAGTAATAGTTCACAGATTTTTTTAATGATTCTTATCTGTGGTGTGAGTTAGGCACTTTTTGTAAGAAATTTTATTTACTTATTTGTCTTTTCCTGCTTGAGAAGTTACAAGAAGCTTGTAAATTTTAAACATTTTTTCAAAGAATTAGCACTTAGTTTAACTGGCTTCTTCTTTGTGTCCCAATTGTATTTATTTGTGGTCTGATATATGTTCTATTTAATCTTCTACATGAATTGTTTGGTATTTTAAGTAGGCTTTTCATATTTTCTCCTGTTGAGGTAGTCCTGAAATGTATACATTTTCTTCTATATGTGCTTTTGCTGTGTCTCAGATTTAGTTAAGATTTTTTTTTTTTGCATTTTCATGTGTCTCAAAGTAGATTCTGTGGGGGGGTTGTTAGTATCTTTAATTTATTGGTTGTTTAAAATTGTTGGTTAATTTGCAATTATTTGTGTTGTTTCTGTTTTAGTTTCTTGATACTAGATATCGAGTTTCTTACATTTGGGGTCCAGTAATACAGTAGATGTAATTTCATATTTTTCAAATTTATTTGGACTTGATTTGTTGCCTCGTACAAGATTTGTCTTGAAAATGTTCCATGTACACAAGAATATGCATAAAATGCAGTTTATCTTTAAATGTTCTATAAAGGTCTTCCATAACAATCTGGTCCAATGTTGCAGATAATGTCATTAGTATCATTTTAAATATTTTTTATTCCTCAACTCAACATATATTGTTCTTTGATTTTAGAGAGTAATGAAGGGAAACAAAGGAAGTTTTTGATAGCGAGACAGAGGGAGAGAGTGGGAGAGTGTGGGAGAAAGAGAGAGAGAGACAGAGAGCAAGAGAGAGAGAGAGAGAGTTGAACAGAAATATTGATATGAGAGAGAAACATTAATCAATTGTCTTTCTTGTGCACCTTGAGTGAGGATCAAACCTGCAACACAGGTATGTGCCCTGAGCATTTGAACTGACAGTCTTTTGGTGGAACACTTAAAAAATTTAGGTCACATGGCCAAAGGGAGTTCTTAAATAATTAACAATACAGTATTTGAAAAATAAGGACTGTACTTGTACACCAATAAAAAAGTGATAAAAGTAAAAAAATAGAAAATAAAATAACATCTAGTTGAAAAAAAGCAACTCATACTACATTTAATGTTGATTGGAAACATTAGGTGACTTCACTTTGCGTGGTGGGCACAACAATATACACACATCCCTATTATAACATTATAAACTTTAAATATTCATAATTATAATAAGTAATGCCACGCCAATACATTTCATTAAAATGTCAAAAAAAATGACCTTTGAGGTAAGTTTAATTTTTTGGTCTTTCTTTTATTTTTTAAAATTATTTTATTTTATTTTATTTTATTTTATTTATTTTTTGTTGTTCTTGTACAGTTTTCTGTCTTTTACTACCACCACAGCCCTCCAGCCCAGCACTCCCCACATCTCTCCAATTTCCACCCCCCTAGTTTTTATCCAAGTGTCCTTTATACTTGTTCCTGTAAACCCTTCCCTTTTCCCCTGAAATTCCCTCCCCTCTCCCCTTTGGTGACTGTCAGTCTGTTCTCAATTTCAGTGTCTTTGGTTATATTTTGCTTGTTTGTTTGTTTTCTTGATTAGGTTCCTGTTAAAGGTGAGATCATATGGTATTTGTCTATCACTGCCT
Organism: Anoura caudifer; assembly: GCA_004027475.1. Lineage (NCBI taxonomy): Eukaryota > Metazoa > Chordata > Mammalia > Chiroptera > Phyllostomidae > Anoura > Anoura caudifer. The sequence goes on along the minus strand of PVKU01012886.1, from coordinate 9,976 downwards.
GGCTTATTTCACTTAGCATGATGCTCTCCAGTTTCATCCATGCTTTTGCAAAGGGTAGGAGCTCCTTCTTTCTTTCTGCTGCATAGAATTCCATTGTGTAAATGTACCATGGTTTTTTGATCCATTCATTTACTGATGGGCACCTAGGTTGCTTCCAACACTTGGCTATTGTAAATTGTGCTGCTATGATCACAGGGGTGCATAGGTTCTTTTGGACTGGTGTTTCAGGGTTCTTAGGATATAATCCCAGCAGTAGAATTGCTGGGTCAAAAGGTAGATCCATTTTTAGTTTTCTGAGAAAATTCCATACTGCTTTCCATAGTGGTTGTACCAGTCTGCAATCCCACCAACAGTGCACTAGGGTACCCCTTTCTCCACAACCTCTCCAACACTTGTTGTTTGTTGCTTTGTTTATGATGGCCATACTGACTGGTGTGAAGTGGTATCTCATTGTGCTTTTAATATGCATCTCTCTGATGGCTAGTGATATTGAGCATCTTCTCATGTGTCTCTGGATCCTCTGTATGTCCTCCTTGGAGAAGTGTCTGTTCAAGTCCTTTGCTCATTTTTTTAATTGGGTTCTTGTCTTCTTACAGTGGAGTTGTATAAGTTCTTTATATATTTTGGAGATTAAACAGTTATCTCAGTTATCATTGGCAAATATGTTTTCACATGAAGTTGATTCTCTTTTTATTTTAATAGTTTTCTTTAGCCATGCAGAAGCTTTTATTTTGAGGAGATCCCATTTGTTTATTCTTTACTTTATGACCATTGCTTTAGGGGACAAATCAGTAAAAATGTTGCTGCGTGAAATATGTGAGATTTTTTTGCCTATGTTCTCCTCTAGGACTTTAATGGTGTCACAACTTATATTTAAATCTTACATCCACCTTTAATTCATTTTTGTGTATGGTGTAAGATGGTGCTCAAACTTCACTTTTTTGCATGTAGCTGTCCAGTTCTCCCAACATCACTTGAAGAGGCTATTTTTACTCCATTTTATGTTGCTGCCCACTTTGTTGAATACTAATTGACTGTAGAGACTTGAATTTATTTCTGGGCTCTCTGTTCTGTTGCATTGCTCCCTGTGCCTGTTTTTATGCCAGTACCACACTGTTTTGATTACAGTGGCCTTGTAATACAGTTTGGTATCAGGTATTGTGATCCCTACTACTTTGCTCTTCTTTCTCAAAATTGCTGCAGATATTGGGGGTCATTTTGGTTCCATATACATTTTTGAAGTGTTTGTTCTAGTCTGTGAAACATGCCATTGGTACTTTAATAGGTATTGCATTGAATTTGTAAATTGCTTTGGGTAATATAGACATTTTGATGATATTGATTCTTCTGATCCATGAACATGGTATATGTTTCCGTTTGTTTGTGTGTTCCTTGATTTCTTTCTTCAGTGTTGTGTAGTTTTCTGCATACAGGTCTTTTATCTCCTTGGTTAGCTTTATTCCTAGGTATTTTATTTTTCTTTTTCTTGCATCAAATGCAATTTTTTTCTTGATTTCTGCTTCGGCTGTTTCACTGTGGGTATGCAAAAATGCCTTTGATTTCTGGATATTGACTTTGTATCTGGCTGTTTGGCCAAATTTATTTATTATGTTGAGCAGCTTTTTTGCTGAGTCTATATGATTTTTCTATATACACTATCATGTCATCTATAAACAATGATAATTTTGTTTCCTTCTTTCTGATTTGCATGGCTTTTACTTCTTTTTCTTGTCTAATCGCTGTGGCTAAGTCTTCTAATACTATATTGAATAGAAGTGGTGAAAATTGACATCCTTGTCTTATTCCTGAACTTAGTGGTAAAGATTTTAGTTTTTGCTCATTGAGTATGATGTTGGCTGTAGTCTTCTCATATATTGCTTTTATTATGATGAGGAATGCTCCCTCTATTCCCACTTTACTGAGTGCTTTTCTCATAAATGGGTGTTGTACCTTATCAAATGCTTTTCTGCATCTATTGATATGATCATGTGATTTTTGTCTTTACTTTTGTTTATGTGATGTATTACATTTACTGATTTACAAATACTGAACCATCCTTGCATCCTGATGATGAATCCCACTTGGTCATGGTGTATGATCTTTTTAATGCATTGTGGGATGTGGTTTGCCAATATTTTTTTTGAAGATTTTAGTATCTATGTTGATCAGTGACATTGGCCTGAAGTTTTCTTTCTTTGCTGTGTCTTCATCTGGTTTTGGGATTAGGATGATGCTGGCTTCATAGAAAGAGTTTTTGAGTCTTCCTTCATTTTGGATTTTTTGGAATAGTCTGTGAAGGATAGGGGTTAGTTCTTTTTTAAATGCTTTGTAGAATTCTCCTGTGAAACCATCTGGTCCAGAACTTTTGTGCAGTGGGAGTTTTATAATTGCTGCTTTAATTTTATCTTCTATTATTGGTCTGTTCAGGCATTCTGCTTCTTCATTGAGTTTTGGCAGATTATATTTTTCTAGAAACTTGTCCATTTCTCCTAGGTTTTCCAATTTCTTGGCATACCATTTTTTGTAGTAATTTCTTACAATCCTTTGTATTTCTGTGGTGTCAATTGTAATATCTCCTCTTTCCATTTTGATTGTGTTTATTTGTATCCTCTCTCTCTTTTTTATTGATCTGCCTGCTTAAAGGCTTGTTGATTTTGTTTATCTTTTCAAAGAACCAGCTCCTAAGTTCATTGATCCCTAGAATTGTGCTTTTGGTCACTGTGTCATTTAATTCTACTCTGATCTTGGTCATTTGCTTCCTTCTACTTTTTCTGGGCTGTCTTTGTTGTTTTTCAAGTTCATGTAGGTGTAGGGTTAGGTTGTTTGTTTGAAATGTTTTTATCTTTTTTAGGTAGGCCTGTATTGCTATGAACATCCCTCTGATGACTGCCTTTGCTGTGTCTCATAAGTTTTGGGTTGTTGTGAGTTCATTTTCATTTGTTTCCAGAAACTTTTTGATTTCTTTCCCAATTTCATTTTTGACTCATTCATTGTTTAATAACATGATATTCCATTTCCATGATTTTGAGTGTTTTGGGTGTTTTCCCTTGGGTTTGATTTCTAGTTTCAGGCCCTTGTGGCCAGAGAAAATGCTTGGTATGATTTCAATTTCCTTGAATTAGTTGAGGCTTGTTTTGTGTCCTATTATGTGGTCTATCTTTTAAAATGTTCCATGTGCATTTGAAAAGAATGTGTATTTAGTTTCTTCGGTATGAATCACTCTGTATATATCACTTAAGTCCATTTCATCTAGCGTGTTGTTCAATGCCACAGTATCTTTGTTGATAGTCTGTTCGGAAGATCTGTCCATTTTTGACAGTGGGAAGTTAAAATCCCCCACTATAATTATGTTGCTGTCAATATGTTTCCCAAAGTCCTCTAAGATTTTCTTTATGTATTCTTCCTGGGGTTTCATCCTTCCTTTCATTTGGGCATTGTTTCTTTGTCTTCTCATTGTTTGTGAGACTCTTCTTGTCAGCCTCAGCTTCTTAAAATGATCTCTTCTGGCTCCCTGGGTTTATGGTGTCAAGTTCTGTGGTAGATACCTGTGAGATTCAGTGGTGCTGTCTCCTTCGGGTATCCTGGTGTTCACAGCTTCCACTGTTTCAGCTGTTGGGATGCTCCGTTTTTGGTCCAACTCTGGTTTTTTCACAGTTCCAAGTATTGTTTCTTTTTCTCACCTAGGATTATGGGTGTGAGCTCTGAGTCTTCAACATAACCCCTCCTCTGGTTGCTCAGCCATCCCAGGTCACAGGGTCACCACCTATCCCACGCCCAGCACTGGGTGCAGGGCCTCTTTCACTCAGAAATATCAGTGATATCTAATGTGACTAACATTTTGACTAAAACTAAAGTCCAGGATTGGACTCATTTGTTTCACTGAGTTATGCCAAATGAATCACAACATGCCTGGAGGTAGCAGGCATATCATATGCATTCTTTTGAGAGGAAATAACCCAAATTTATCCCAAATATTTGGGTTGGCCTAGAACTTCATTGCCACTTTCAGAGATCCATAATTTGGCCACACATATAGGACAAGAAAGAGGACCCCATGGATGACATTTGAGAATACATGACAGGTTGCATTTAATGTACATTTCTAGACTCAGAATGTCAGCAGACCTGTGAAGAAATAGAATGATGGCTTTCCAGGAGTGAGTAGAAATACATGGACCCACACAGTGACAGCAGGTCCAAATGTATCTTTTGGAGAACCAGAGAAGTAAGCTGTCATGGCTGGTGTTATGCTAGATTAATTTACTAATATCTCCTTTTCATATAAGCTAATTAAAGCCCGTGGCAATGAGGGGATATTCCCAACACACAGACTAGAGGTGAGCAGAGTCTGTTTTTGTTGAGAAGGTGGTCAATGTTCACATAGCAAAAGGATATATTGCAGTGGGATATGTTTAATTGTATTGAATACCATATATGTGATTAGATAGCTAGTCGTGTAAACATTTCCATATGGTAACTCAGTACTATAGACAATATGGAACACCTCTAGTGGACTCTGGAGGTTAGAACCTTTTTTAAGGACAAGAAATTCTCATTTTCACACTCCATGAACCTGGGAGGGATCTATTGTAAGTAATATCACCATGAACCACCAAAGAATTAACATCTTGAGCTCACCCCAAAACTGGCAGGCTTTCAGAACATATTTGGAGGGACAGATAAAACAAGGTTAAAAAGATTGGGTTTTGTAATCTCCCCTATTTCATTTCTGATTGTGTTGTTTTTTTTTGATCCACTCTCTTTTCTTCTTGAGAAAGATTGGGTTTTAAATGTATGATTTGAGTTTAGTGGCTGTGAAAGTATTATCCAAATATGATTGTCAAACAATTTTGTATATGTATTAATAGTTTGTAATAAAAGCCTTGCACCAAAAGACCACAACAAAATTAGAGATTTCTAAGCTGTTCTTGTTGCCTTGCTTTGTCTACAGTCCTGGAAATCACCTAGCAACACAATTGTTAACAGCATGAGAATTCATGTTTCTGGTGAGATATCTATTTGTTTTGTTATTCAGAACTTAGAGAGGGCATCCATTTATTGGGGCTTATATTATGGTTGGAAAACCTGTGTGGCTTGGGGCTTGACAACAACTACTAAAGAAATAAAGGGCAACACACCACATGGAGATGAAAAATTTTGTGGAAAAAAATGTTCATGTGAAGGCTACACCTATCGGCTTTGGATTTCCTTTAATACAAGATGTGTATTTCAGTATCCTAAAGCTTTAGCGTCACTATGGACTCTAGGTCCATATTGAATCTTGGGTTTTGGTAACTTTACAACATCTCTACTGGAGCCTGAAAAATCCCATTGAACAATAATATTTGTATTGTTAAAGGATCATTTTCCTTTGTGTATTTTTTTAGAAATTTTTTTAGAAACTTTTCTCTGGTCCTATAGAAAAGTGGATGAGCATAATATTTTTAGGATCATCACAGTTTCTGCATAATGTCCTAGTTGGTAAGGTGGCATAATTGTCTGGTGCCCACTCTTCACATGGACAGCTCATAGGCTCTTGTAGCACCATTGCATGCATAGTGCAAAGCATTGCAAAACCAGAACTGTGGTGACAGAGTGCTGCTTCTGTGTAAGGATGTGCTTTTATCCGCTGAGGATCAGAAAAACTATAAGAAAGAAGCTTCTTTAAATGCTGCTCCAGTTGACAAGGGTTTCAAATGATTTATCATCTCACTACATAGCCTTTGTATACTGGAGAAAATATTTGACCTTGCCATTTTCTAAAGAGTCAGAAAAACAAGAACAATAAAGAAGAAAAAAGGAATTGTTGTTGCTAAAAAGGATTGGATTCTATAGGAAAAACAAAAGGAAGAAACATAATGAAAGCTGCTGAGAACCATCATCTCCTTGTTTTCTTTTTTTCAAGATGAATGACAAAGGGTCCGTAACTTGTTCTAAAAATATTTCAGTTGCCCCATCTGCTCTGCTATGCACCGTGAGTGCTGTCTTTCTGCACTCATATGTGAAATAAAGACCAAAAGACACAAATATCAGAAGAAATAAGAATCTAGCTCTCTATCCTTGACCCCATGCTGCCAGAGGGGAATATATCAGAATTCTTATCTTGAGATTGTTCTATATACAGCTTTTACACAGTCTTTTGAAATTGGTAGCAAACTTCAGCAACTGTGATCAACTAGCCGCAAGTGGATTCATCATTGTTTAATTGACAGCTTCTCACATTCCCCATTATCTCTCTTGCCCAGGTCTTCCCTCATAATTGTAGTTTTCATGACATATCCTCTATTTATTCTATGGCACATAATTTACGATTCTTTTCCTTTTCTATGTTTAATATTTTACTGCAATATACAGGCAAGTACCCAATCATTTTCTCTGTCTACTGATGGTTGTGACCTAGATACAAAAAATTACTGTTTCACAGATTCTCTTTCTCATTCAGAAATTTCAAAGAATGAAATTTCTCTCTAGGGTTTATTTTATTTCCCACAAGCATATCACACATAGTGGAAGTTATAACTCACATTTAGTTAAGGAGAACAATACAGATTAAAAATTTCCTCTCCATATTTGACACTGAAAGAGAAGGGGTCATGTCAATGTTGCCCACACTTCTTAAATATGGAGACACAAATAACAATTACAGTAGTTCACCTTCTAAATGAAGTAGTATTTAGGTTTTGGATCCAAATGAGAGTCCTCAGAGAAACTACCTCAATATAAGGATAAACTAGCTTTATAATAATTAAACATAATTTAAGACAGTTTTTCAGATACACACACACAATTGCACACACACAGATATGAGATTAAAAATAAACTGTTGGAAACCTGGGGCCATTTTTCCACCACAAACACAAAATATGGCCAAAAAGGGAGGTAATGAGTTTAACTGAAGGGATAATATGGAGCAGTCAATTCAGCATGGTGTCTCTACTGGACTGAGGATGAGTCCTAGTTTGTTGATAAGCACACATGCCCAGATATTTCACAGTGCACAAGTATAATATAGACTTCTATCTCCTAGTAGCACATAAGTGAACAGTCTCAACACACACTTGAGAAACAGAAATGCATGTTTCTATTTCCCAATGGAGGAAATAAACTCTCAGGGGACTGCATGACATCCATGAATCCAAAATACCTGGGTTTCTGACAGGATGGGTGCTGCTCTCAGTTAGGGCTGGCTGTGACTCATCAGAAGGGATTGGCATGAGAAGTCCAGTGTGGTATACAAGGGAAATGCCTTCTTTTCTCAAAGTTGGCAGAATTATAGAAATTTTCCTTGGAGATTTTTGATTTAAGTTTACTGGTGACACTTATTCTAAAGAGTTCAAAGTTTTTTTGTTGTTGTTGTTTTTCTTTTTGAAAGACAATGTATTTTGGGGGAGAGCTATTTTACCTTAGGTTTTGGTGTTATAATTTCAGAGTGAAAACTAGAGAAATGTGGCAGAGTTTCACTTGTTGTGTATTGAATTCATAGAGTTCATGTTGCATAATAAATCAATAAAGGTTTCAAGTGTATGATTTTATTGAACATTATTGGTCTATGTTATTGTGTTTTGATTATCCAAAGTCAAGTCTTTTTCTATGAATACTCATGTTTTCCCTATTCTACCCCATCCCTTCTTTGATCATCATACATTTCTCTTTGTCCACGAGGATTTTTCTTTTTTTTTTTTTCATTATTTCTGAAGAGCTTTCAAACCCATTTCTCCTGACATCTGTCACTCTGTCTTTAGTTTCCATGATTCTGTTTGTATTTTCTTTGTTTCTATGTTTTGATCATTATATTATACTTATAAATAAATCCATGTGTTCTTTTTCTTTCTCTGTTTTACTACAATTAGGATAATACTTCCTACACCCATCAATGGTACTAGAAAGATAACTTTTTTATGGCCAAGTAGAATTGAATTGTTTAAATTTCTTCATGAACTCTTTTTAAAAAAGATTTTTAGTTACTTATTTTTAGAGAGGAAGCAGGGAAAGAAGGAGTGAAAGAGAGAAACATCTTTGTTTGGCTGCCTCTCACTAGTTCCCCACCAGTGCCATGGTCAGCAACCCAGGCGTGTGCCCTGACTTGCAATCAAACCAGCAAGCCTTTGGTTCATAGGATGGTGCCCAATCCACTGAGCCTTACCACCCAGGACCTCAAAAAAGATTTTTGAGAATATTAATTACTGTAGCAACCACAGAAAACTCTAGGTACTTTCTTCAAAATATTAAAAATTAAATTGCCTAAAGATCCAACATTTCCACACCTGGAATTGTGAAGAAATTGGAAATGTTTTCACTTCTGGAATCCCTGAGGATACTGGAAACATTAATTAGAGAAAATATATGCATCTGTGATGCAGTTACATCTGATTAAGATAACTCAGATCATTGAGAAAGTAAAGAGGGGCAATAGGATGAGTTTGCAAGGACAATGTTGGGTACTCTAGGAGGAGACTGTCTGAGAAGCTGAAAGCTTCTAGAGCCAGTGGGAAGAAAAGAGCACTGATTCTCTCTACTTTGGAGGTTGTGGATCTTGCTGGAATTCTCTGGCTCCTGTGGTGTGTCTCTCAGTCTTGTGCCTTCAAGCTGTTTTTTTTAACAAGGATGTCTGAATAATTGTGCTGCAGCTGCCCATGTTTCCAAATGCATCACATTTTTTATGGGTAGAAATCAGGTCAAAGCTCAGGGTCAGGATGCCCTGGTAGAGTGTAGCAGGTTTATATTTTATGTATTCTGCAGGGAAAAGGCTCTAAGGCAGAAGCCTGCCATTCTTCCAGAACTGTGTATATTATGGTTTTTTTTTTTATTATTTTGTAATCTGACCTTGTAGAAACAAGATGAAACTAAAACTAACAGGGAAATTATTGGAAAACACAGGTATGAGAATTTAATCTTAATTGGTTGGCTTAAGTGATTAAAGCTGTGACTTGATAGGCTTCAGTATCTATTTTTGAAAAGTAGCCATTGTCTCTGATGTTTTTTCCTCTGGAGAGTGGCAGTGGGCAGCAGAATGCAAAGTATTGTTCAGTAACACCCATCTTTATTCCAATAAGATTTACGTTAGCCAAGATTTTTAGGCAGACTTAGAGACCATCAGTATAAGAATGGGAAGAAAAGTTGGAGGAATTCTGTTTAAGTTATGCTCCTTCAATAATTTCATTTGCAATTTTGGGGTTTCCCAGAAAACACAGTTTGCAGTAATAGCAATTATGTTTGAATTTTTGTCTTTTATATTGCTGATTCTAGTTTCCAAAAATTCCGGCCCTTTTATCATAGTAATATTACTAAAACTCAGTACTTTCAAATAAAACTATTGTCATTTAACTATTTTTTCCACCAATTTAATGTTCAGAAACTGAAGTCATTTTTGTACACCAACAATGAAATATCAGAAACAGAATTTAGAAAAAAATTCTTTGATATAGCAACAGGAAAACATAAAGTACCTATGAATAAACCTCACCAAGGAGGTAAAAGAACTGTACTCTGATAACTACACAACATTGAAGAAAGAAATTAAGGAAGACACGAATGGAAGCATATCCCATGTTCATGAACTGGAATAATTAACATCATCAAAATGTTCATACTACCCAAGCAATTTATAGATTCAACACAACCTCTATTAAATTACTAATGACATATTTCACATATATAGAACAAAGAATTTACACGGAACCAAAAATGAACTTGGATAGCTGTAACAGGGTGCAGCCAAGAGGGGGGCCCCAAAAGGGAGTTGGAATGGGGCCCAGAACTCACGGTGTCCAGGGAATATTAGAGGGACATATAAGATGTCCTCACCCCCTCCCCCACAGGTATGAGTTGGGGGAAGGGACAAATGGAGCAGGGCCATTGAGTTGTTATGCATAGCAATGGTTTTGCAGATAACCCCCAGAATGGTCATTTAACATATCTATAACCTTTAACTGGTTTCATAGATATGTTAAACAGCTGTGGCCATGCTCTGAGCCAG
>PVKU01012885.1:0-32364 GCA_004027475.1 Anoura caudifer | reverse complement strand
CCCTTGGCGCGCTGATGCCCCGAACTCCTAGCAGCTGTTTACAATGTCGCCCGGGCGCCGACCAAGGTGCTCGCTCCAGCTCCCGCTTTCGTTTCCCCCGGGGCTATGAGGTCTTAACTCCTGACTGAGATTTCAAGCGACCAGGTTTATGCTGGCGTGGCGGGTCGCTGCTTGGCTGCCCCGGGAGCGAATGTTCCTGTTTCCTCCCCTGCGTCTTACGGCCAGCCCTGGCCCGGTTTCTCGGCCCCCGCCCTGGTCTCCGCACCGCCGGAGTACTCTCCTTACCGTCCGGTTTTTCAACGTCCACTGCCGGTGTCATCTTTTTTAAATATTAGCAAATGTTTCCAACACAGAGACATGTATATAAATGAAGGCGGGTTAGGAAAATAATTAATTATATTTGTGCCCCATTCACTCCTCTCACAAGTCTGCAGAGAAGATATTACTGTTCCCCCTTTACACATGAGGAGAAAATTCAGAGAAATTAGGTATCCCACCCAGGGCCCTCAACTAGTAAGTATTAATAAGTAAGCCCTTATTCCATGGAAAACCTGTGGCTGATTGCTTTTACATGCATTCTTATTTACTCATGACAAAGCTACAAAGTAAATTAAATTATATACCCATTTTAAAGATGAGAGAATTGTGGCTTAGTAATGAGACATGCCCAAAGTCAAAGTCAGGCAACCCTTTTCTGTGTTGAACATGATGTCTCCTTGAAGGGCAACCCTCCTGCAGAGGGTGCTCCAAGCCCTATCAGGCAGCTGCCCAGCTACATAGAGCAGGTGTCCCTGCCACAGGGATGGACACTGCATCTTTTAACCTCACTGGACTCCGGCCCTGCTGAATCATCTCCATGATGATCAGCTAAACGGACATGTCTTGGGCCAGGGGCTGCAAGCTGTTTCAATTTTTCAAACACAACAAAAAACAGGAAAGAAAAATGAGCAAACTAGACCCAGAAAGGGGCTCAATCAATACCCCCAAATAGCCCTTCCAGCCAAAAAATAAATGCTCCGTCTGGTCTTACAGATGCTGTACAGTGACCCACAGTTGGGCAGCCGGGCCCTCAGGGGCAGCCATGAGGATCACAGTCTTTGTGTCCATGAACAGGCAGAAGTAAGGCAAGGTGGTTTCCTTGGGAGAAAGCTGACTCAGACTGAAGTTGCCTGAAATCCAGCCAATAATTGCTAACAACTGTAGTCTCTGCACACAACACTGCTGCCCTTGAATCGCACACCTGGAGTCAAGGTCTGAGGACCACACAGACCCCCAGCTGCCACTTTTGTGTATCTATAAAACCAACTGAACCCAAGACATATTGGGAGTTCCTGGGACACAGAAATAGAGGTCTATCTTGGCCAGAGCACCCACTTCATTTACTGGTGGGCTATTACATGCTAAGCACATGAGGTACAATTGTGACAGTGGACAAAATGCTGGGGTCACCCAGTGGTCAAGGGAACCATGGCTGGAAGCTTATCTCCAGTTACCCAGGCAGGATTAGGAGAATAGCCTGTGGTGTTTTAAAGGGAGAGGCTTCTGTGGACAAGAATCCCTTATTTTTTAACGCAGTTTAACGTTTCTTGGAACAATGAAACAGCACCTAATCTATGAGATTTATTAAGATGACAAAATGGTATCTTCACTCCAAATGCTTATACTTTTCAGCATTGCTGCCAGCTCATAGCTGGCTGAAATAGAAGCAAATGTAAAATTAACCTTTATAGACCTTGTTTGGTTTCACAAACTTACTATAACTAAGGCACATAATTGTGTTGTGTAGTCTTTTCGTTTATTTTTACGTTAGACTTAAGGGTCTTTATGTTATGAAGTGATTTTCCAGAAGTGGAATCTTGTGCCCATAGAAAATTATTCTGCACCCATAGGAAACTGAAGCTTCACATGGAACAACTCGACGTAGAGGCCTCCCCCAGGAACAAAGTAGTTCTCAATATGGTATTATGAGCCAATTCTTTGATTTCCCATCTACTGGCTATCCTGTATTTTGTTTCTGGGTAATCCACATGTCCAAGGAACATCTGGCTAGCAGAGTAGTCCCCAATTAGTAAGCAGCTGGATCCCCTGTACCCTGTCTCCTGGTTCTGTCTCAGTTTCCAGGGACTTCCCCACCATGACTATATTGTTCAAGGGTCTGCAGCCTTATGGGTGAGGAAAGTTTGTGAACCCCATTTAGTGGGCTCCATAAAAACTAGAGAAGGGAAAAGCATTCCATAGCAGATTTAAAAGTGCATATCTGGTTAAGAAGCACTGATAGAGCATTATGGAATAACAACATACCACCTTGATTCTCCACAAAAACTTGACAGAATGCATGGAGCAGCTATTGGAAAAATCTTGAATATAGCCACAAAAACTGACAGAATGCATGGAGAAGCTATTGGAAAAATCTCAAGAGTAAATAGTGGCAGACAGATATAAGAAAGGGAGGAGAATTTGAAGTACCACCAAACTAGCTTTAAGTTTATCAAATTTTTCCCCTCTGCTTCTCTTACCACTTGGCCCTGGACAGGTGCAGCCACAAAAGTGCACAGCATGTTAAAAGCACAGAAGTCACAGATATCTGGCTGGAAGACCATCAAAGGGAATACCCAGAAACAGAAAAGTACTGGGAACGTCACAGAGAGGGAGGAGCTTAGGAAAGTAGTTCCATTCAGGCGTTTATGAACGCCTGGGCTCATCCTGAGCTCTTCATGCATGGATAGGATGCTAATCAGAATATAAAACAAACAAACAAACAAAAAACACCAAAAAACTGTAACAACAAAATTTAAAAACAGATTACGACAAAGTTGCAGACTGGCCACTGGGTGGCACATACATGGGACGGATCAGAACACTGCATATGCTTTGAAAACAGAACTGACATTAGAAACAACCTACAAGCAACATGCTAGAACTTGTGGCCTTATCTTAGCCATGAAAACAAAAATATCAACATCCTGCATAGGATGTAAATGAGACCAAGAATCTCATAACATAATATTCAGAATGTCCAAGATACAATCCAGATATGCTTACAATAAAAAGAACCAGCAAAATCTCAATACACATGGGAAAAGATGGTCAACAGACCTCAACTCCAAGATAACAGATGTTGGGATTCTTTGGCAAAAGCCCTAAAACAACTATTTTTAAAATGTTCCAACAAGCAATTGTAAAGACTCTTAAAATAAATTGGAAAGTTAAATCTCAACAAAGTAGAAGAAATAAAGAAAAACCAAATAGAAATGTTAAACTGAAATATACAATAACTTAAAAAAAAACTCATTGGATCAGCTCAATAGCAGAATGGAGATGACAGAGGAGCTATTGTGCTGAATAAACTTGAAAACACACCACTAGAAATTACCACTAAGAGAAAAAATTAGATTTAAAAAAAATAAACAGTTCCTCAGCCTTGGCTGGTGTGGCTCAGTGGATTGAGTGCCACAGCCTGCGAACCAAAAGGTCACCAGTTCGATTCCCAATCAGGGCACATGCGTGGGTTGCAGGCCAGATCTCCAGCTGGGGGCATGGGAGAGGCAAACAGCAGATGTATCTCTCATACATCAATGTTTCTCTCTTTCTTCCTCCCGTCCCCACTCTCTAAAAATAAATAAATAAAACCTTTGTTTAAAAATGAATTCAAGGATCTGTAGAAGAAAACTAAAAGGTCTAGTATTCTGTGTAAAGTCCCAGAATGAAAAAAGAAAAAAAATATTTAAATAAATAATGGCTGAGTTTCTGATATGTGTAGGTGTAACATGTAAAACAACTATAACATAAATTGGGGGAGAATAAAGGAAACTAAAAGAGGGTAAGACTTATATACTCATTTACAAAGGCAGAATATTGAATCTCAGTACACAGTACAATGGTTGCCTTATCTCAAAGTACTAATGCCAAAATCACACTACATAAATCCAAAAGAAATAGTAAAAAGAAAAATGTTACATTAAACCAAAAGATGGCAGGAAAAGGGAAAACAGAAGAACAAAAGTGACAAGAATGAAACAAAAACAAGAAAATGATAAACCTATATCTAAACATATCAACAAATGCATTAAATGTAAAACCCTGAACATATCAATCAGAAGACAGTTAGTAAGAATGAAGTTTTACATACAAACTAATTACATGTTCCCTAAAAAAACTCACTGCAAATATAAGGAAATGAAACATAAAAGAAGAAAAACACATAATCAGATGAGAGCTGCAGCAGCTATATTAATATCAGACAAAGGAGACATCAGAGCAAAGAAAATTACCATAGATACAGAGGGACATTAAATAATAATAAAAGGGTCAAATTCCCAAGAAAATATAACACCCTTAAATGTGTATGTATCTAAAAACAGAAATTCAAATGTACACAAACATCCCTGGATGAAATGAAATGAGCAATAAATAAACTCTTAATTATAGAGACTCCAACATCATTTTCTCAATAATAGAATTAGTAGATAGAAAGCCAGCAAGGATATGGATAATAGTACCATCAACCTACTAGATCTTACTGACATTATAGAACACTTTACACAGCAACAGCCAAACATACTTTATTATCTAGTGCATGTTAAACATTCCCCAAGAAAGACCATATCCTGCTCATAAAACAAATACTTAAAAATTTTAAATAACTGTATCATAAAAAGCTTTTCTCATCATAAATGGAATTAAACTAAAATTCAGTAACAAAAATAATATAAAAATGTTCAAATACTTGAAAGCACACATAAATAATCCATGGATCAAAGAGAAAGTGTAAAGGAAAGTGAGAAAATATTTTTAACTAAAGAAAAATAAAAATACAACATTTTATAATTTATGAGATGCAGGTAAAGCAGTGCTTAGAGAGAAATGGTAGCATTAAAATACTTACATTAAAAAATAAGAAAGAATTCAAAGCAAAAGCTAAGATTCCATTTTAAGAGAGTAGAAAAAGAACAGCTTTCTGAACTCAAAGCAAGCAGAAGGTAGGAAATAATAAAGATAAGCAGAAATCAAACAAATTGAAAACATGATACAACAGATAAGATAAATAGAACCAAAATGAGTTCTTTGAAAAAATCAATATAATTGATAAACCTCTCAGAAAAATTAACAAAGAATAACAAGACCAAAAAAGAAAAAGAGAAAGAAAAGACACCAATCACCAAATGTCAGGAATGTAAGAAGATTCACTACAGACTCTGCTGACATTAAAAAGGAAAATAAGGGAATACAACAAATGACTCTACACAAATTCAGCAACTTAGATGATATAGACTAATCTACTGAAAAACACAAACACTAAAATTCACCAAAGATGAAATCAGTAACTTGAATAGTACTATAAGTACCAAATTAACTTAATGCATAGTTAAAAGCTTTCCTCAGTCCTAGATGATCTTACTGGAAAATTCTACCAAACTCTGAAAGAAGGCATAAAACCAATTCTACAAAATCTCTTCAAGAAAATATAAGAGAAGTGTACATTTTCCCTCATTTTATGAGATCAGCATACCCTACTACAAAAAAACAAAGACAGCACAAAAACAGAAAACTAAAGATCAATATTTCTCATGCACATAGACACAAAAATCTTCAAAAAAATTTAGTTTTAGTGAATTGAATCTAGCATATGCAGGGTCTGGCACAAATAACACCCCTTTTTTATTATAAAATCTATTATTACAAAATCATAAGCATGTAATTCTGTAATATAACAATATCACACTCATGCACACCATATGACATTTTAGGTGAAATGTTCAAACTATGACTTTTAGTCATATGACTTTTAGGTGAAAACTATAAATTATTACATCCATATTATTGCCCTACCAATCACACTCAAGCAGGTGTTACTTCTGCCAGACCCTGTATAAAAAGAATAATAAACAATGATTATGTGAGCTCTATAAGACTAATTCAATATTTAAAAATAAATCAATATAATATACTATATTAACAGTTTAAAGAATAAAACCTGTATCCCTGGATCATAATAATCATTTGACAAAATTCAGAATGCATTTATTATAAAAACCTCTCAGAAAACTGAGAATGAAAGAGAACTTCCTCAGCTTGATAAAGGGTATCCAAAAAACCTTTTCGGGCTATGGCTAACATTATACTTAATATTGAAAGACTGAAAGCTCTTCCTCAACATCAGGAAAAGGTGAAGATGTCTGCTCTTACCATTCCTACTCCACATCTTTTTAGTAGTTATAGGCAGTGCAATAAGACAAGAAAAAGAAATTAAAGCACATGGATTGAAAAGAAATAAAACTGACCTATTCACAATCACGAAGATTGTCTACGTAGGAAGTTTCAATTACTCTACAAAACAATTCCTACAACCAAAAATTAAGTTTATCAAGCATGCAGAATGCAAGATCAACACACAAAAACCAACTGTATTTTTATATACAAGCAATGTAGAATTGGAAAAGAAAATTTTAAAGTACTGCTATTTACAATAGCTCCAAAAAGGAAATAAATTATAAAGCTAACATAACTTGTAAAGAATCTCTATGAAATGCTGATACAGAAAATCAAAGATCTAAATAAATGGAAGAAAAACTGTGATCACAGATTAGAAGACTTGACACAGTATTCTCCCAATTCTCCCAAAATAGGTCTATCAATTTAAGGCAAATATGATCAAAATCCCAGGAGTACTTCTTAACTATGGACATGTTTTTCCTAAAATGTATTTGAAAAGCAATTGAAAGGCAAAGAAATTAGAATAGCTACAACAATTTTAAAGAAGTTGAAAGAATCACTTTATCCAATTTTATGACTTACTAAAGAGCTAAAGTAATCAAGACAACATGATATTGGTGAAGGGACAGACAAACAGATCAGTAGGACAGAGCAAAGAGTCCAGAATTAGACTTACATGAATACAGCCAGTTGATTGTAATGGTGAAAAAGCTGCTCAATAGAGAAAAGATATTCAACAAAGGGTATAGAAACAATTAGACATCCATAGACCCCCGTCCCTAAAAAAACTTTCAACTAAGCCCCACAATTTATGTAAGAGCTAACTCAAAATAAGTCAATCGTTCTGAAAAAGTTTGGCTGTTTTATTAAGTTAAACATACACTTACTATATGACCCAGCAAACCCAATCTTGGATGTTTACCCAAGAGGAATACAATCATCACACAAAAACATGTACACAAATGTTTTTAGCAGCACTATTCATAATCACCAAAGCCTGGAAACAATCCAAGTGTCTTCAGCAGGTAAGTGGATAAACACTTACCATAGTACATCCAATAAAATACTATTCTGCAGTAAAATGAGTGAACTATTGACACATACATGAATGAGTCTCAAAGTTATTATTCTAAGTAAAAGAAACCAATCTTAAAAGGCTACATACCATCTGATTTCATTTATATGACAGTCTTAAAATAATAAAACTATCATGATGAAGAACAGATCAGGGTAATGCATGGGGAAATGGTGGGACTATAAAGGAACAGTATGAGAGAAATTTTTATGGAACTGTTGGGTATCCTGATTGAGGTGGTGACCCCATGAATCTCCGTATGCATTAAGATCCAGAGAACTATTAACAAAAACAAAAGAAACAACAGTAGTAAAATGACACAAACCAGATGGGGCACAGTGGCATGTCTCAATCAGTCTCCAAGACCTTGCATGAGAGCTTCTTAGGTTAAAAATTTACAAATAAAACAAAAAACACATGGAAACCAGAAGACACAGAAGAAGAATGATAAAGCATTGATGGAGCAGATATGGTCCCCTCCTGAGCCTGGAGTACCATTTAGGCACTTTTCCCTGAACTTGGTGAGTTCTTACAGCACTGATTCCCAAACTTTCTTGTATGCAGTCTGAAAGGGTTTCCTAAAGGAATCTGGCCATGCAATGAAAGGGCATCTGTTATAAAAGCAAAGGTTCAGCTTCAGTGGCATCTGATTCTGCTGCATAGCTCAGCATCCCATCCAATGATTCAGAAAGTCCACTTATCCATAGGATATGTCTGATATTGATTATTGAAACTACAGCTACATCAAGTGCATTAGTTTGCTAGGGCTGCTGTAGCCAAGTAAGCACAAAGTGAGTGGTTTAAAACAAAGAAATGTATTCACTCACAGTTCTGGAGGCTACAGGTCCAAAATCAAGGTACTGGCAGTCCCATGCTTTCTCCGAAGCCTCTGGGGAAGGATCCTGCCTGCCTCTCCAAATTTCTAGTAACCCCAGGCATTCCTGAGCTTGTGGCCACATCACTCCAGTCTGCCTCCATCTTCACGCAGCTGTCTTCCCTCTGTGTCTGTATTATCATATGATGGTCTCCTCTCTGTGTGTCTGTGTTCAAATTTCCCTCTTCTACAAGAACAACAGACATACTGGATTACAGCCTCCCTAATGAAAACTCACTTTAATTTTATCAAATCTGGAAAGACTCTATTTCCACATAAGTTCACATTGACTGCTAAGGGAAATTAGGACTTCAACGTACCTTTCTGGAGGATACAATTCAACCTATAAAATCAAGATTTTATAGAAAATAGGAAAAAACTGGTAAAACAATAGCCCTGCATTAATTTGTTCAATGTACTAATTGCAACTGATGCTAAAGCAGTTCAGTGGCATTAATTCTCTGCACCCCTTATCCTGAATCACATTTTTGAACTGCTTAAAAAAAAAGAGCCTCCCTGAGTTGTATGTTTTTATACAGAATGGGGCAAAGCAGGTTTACAGTTGTTTATGTGAAAAATTATACAATAATTAATAAGTGATAATACAAGAATAAATTCTGCTTCACATACAACTGTAAACCTGCTTTTGCCCCACCCTGAATAATATAAGCTGTACCTCTTTTAAAGTTTTGAACCAGCCTTCACAGATGTAAAAATTAATGGTGGTTTTGTACTTGCATTCTCCCATGTTTCAATTTCCTAAGTCTCAATAAAATCCTTGTTTAACCATCTGGCCTTTTCACAAAATAATCGTAGTAATTACTGGGCTTGGGAGGGGTATAAACAAATCTCTTACTTCTTACAAACCCCCAGATTCAGTCACATGTTCTAGGAAGAAGAAGACATGTTTACTGCTATGTTCTTCTTATTAAAGTAACTATGTTGAGTTATGCATACATTAAAAGATTGTGGGATTTAAATTTTATAGTATACAGAAACAAAAGCGGCATTTCAAAACCACGGTTGACAAGGATCATTGCATCTTCCTTCAATGGTTTATTTATTCACTTGGCAAATATTCACTGAGCATGTACTATGTTCCATACCCTATATATTCTGTTGAAGGTACAAATATGAATAGGATAAGCCGTAAACTAATTTAAAAAAAAAAACGTTTTAAGCCTCCTCATTGGGGGTAGGTACCTTGGGACCTTGGAGCTGCCCTTAACTTCCTGGAGAGTGAGGGGTAACTGCCCTGCAACTAGTTTGATTCATTTTGCCATGCCAGTGGCAAACCCATAAGGACAAAGGCATATTCCCCTCCTTCTATCTTCCCTTCCCAACACAGCTCAGAACAGACCAGAGACACTTGGCACATTCATTAACAAATGAAAGTGCCCAAACACACTATGCCAAGTGCCCTGTGGGGTAGCAGAGCTGCAGTGGCAATAGAGAGCTGTAGGCCCTGAGGCTGCACCTGCACCTACTCTAGACTTGCTCCCAGGAAGCAGGATGCTGAGAGATTGGGTGCCCTCAGCACATCAGCTGGCTGGGAGAGCCTGCGAGGCAGCCGACAGCTGCTCATCCAGATATAGCACTGCTGTCCTGAGAACATGTCAGCTTCATATTCAAAAACAAGAAGTATTTTTAATTCTCTGACACTTGTGCCCCACTTAGAACATCACTTCAGTCACTAACCAGGAAAGCCTAACTGCTCTGGACTCCAAAGAGCTCATGCAGCTCCTCAAAGCTACGGAGGCCTCTGGCAGCCAGCAGGGCATGGGGCAGCTGGCTTGTGAAGCCCTGGCTGGCCCTGACCACTTTGTTGTCTTCACCAGACCCAAGTATGCAGACACCAAATGTGAGGGTGGCTCTCTTTCTATAGGGATTTGAAACTTAATGACCTATAGATATCTGAAAATATGTTCAAACATCTGCAAACAGGGAACTACATGTGATAACAAGGCACCATTTATACATATCTGATAGGCAGACTTTAAAGTCTAACAATATCAAGCAAGTGTCATGGCCTAAAAAATAAAGTATAGCTACCTTGGAGAGTCCTTTGGCAATACCCAGGGAACTTCCAACATGCCACCCTAAATGCAGCCCATCACATACAGGACACAAGGAAAGCTACAGGATACTTTTATCACGGCCTATTACAGCAAAACATTAGAAACTCCCCAACGTCTGGCAACAGAGGTCCAGGAAAGTGAACCGTTCACACAAAGGAATCCAATCAGTAGCTAAAATGAGATGAATCTCTATATGTCAGAGTTGTTAAATCCCCAAAACATTAACTGAGTAAGAAATAAAGTAAGTTATAGGATATTATGTACAATATGATACCAAATTTCATCACTCGAAACACAGAAAACATGGCTATATCTTGCTAATGGATATGTAGTTAAGATGCAGAAAAAATTAGATGCCAAATTCAGGACAATGTTGCCTTTGAGGAATGAAAAAGGGAAGTGAGCTTGAGAGAAACATAGGAGGCTTCAACTATATGTGATTTTTCATTTTAAAAGTCTGACACAGGCCCTGGCTGGTGTGGCTCAGTCAATTGAGCGCTGGCCTATGAACCAAAATGTCTCTGGTTCTATTCCCAGTCAGGGCACATGCCTGGGTTGCAGGCCAGGTCAGGTCCCCAGTAGAGGGCACATGAGAGGCAACCACACATTGATGTTTCTCTCCCTCTGTCTTCCTCCCTTCCACTCTGTCTAAAATAAATAAATAAATTTTTAAAAAATCTAAAGCAAACATAGCATGTTAAAATTTATTAGACCTAGGATGTGACAGAAACAGCCATGTGTCAGGTACTGATCTATGCTTTACATATATTACATCATGTAACCCTCACTACGACTCTGAGGGAAGAGTACTATTTATCCCCTTTACCAGTGGGGAGACTGAGGCACTGACAAGGTAAGTAACTTGCCCAAGGTTACACATCCAGAATTCAAACCTAGGCCATCTGGCCCCAAGTTTGTGCTCTTAAACTCTCTGGAATTCTGCCTCTGTGAAATGGATATGGTGGTATATTGCAATTCTCCCTGATGTTTACATATATTTGAAAAATGTTCTAATTACTGAAGAAGATGTACAGGTGCTAAAAGAACTTCCCAAAGCCCCTCTGTGATGGTTAATTTTATCTGTCAACCTGTCTGGGCCACAGTGGACAGATATTTGGTCAAACATTACTCTGGATGCTTCTGGGAGGACATTTTTGGATGAGCTTTACACTTAAATCAGTAGACTCTAAGTAAAGCAGATTACCCTTCATAATATGGGTGGGCCTCATCCAATCAATTGAAGGCTTAAAGAGAATAAAAGGCTGCCTTCCCCAGAGCAAGAGGAAACTCTCCATCAAAAGACCTCCAACTTTCATCTGCAACATTGGCTCTTCCTTGGTCACCTTGCAGATTTGAGACTTTCCAGCCTCCATAACTATATGAGCCACTTATTTAAATAAATAAATAAATAAATAAATAAATAAATAAATAAATAAATCACACACACACACACACACACACACACACACACACACACACACACACCCTATTGGTGCTATTTCTCTGGAAGACCCTGACTCATATACCCTCTCTCCAGCCCTTGCTTGGCAGAGGCAGCCCAAATACAGCTGTCAATGGGCAGATGAAAAAAGGTCTGGCTGGGTTGCTCCTAGTCCCTCCTGTCTCGAGTCTCCTGAAAGAACCACAAAGAAGCCATTAATTATCAGAACATCACACTCTCAGGTGCCTGTTATTAATATTAATCCCATCTTATAAGGAGGAAAACTGAGGCTTAGAGAAGCTAAATAATTTGCTCAGGTCTCCCATCAGGATACAAAGGGACAAAGCACTTTCAGACTCAAATCCCACACCTTTCCCTAAAGCATACAGCACACAAAAGACAAGATGGCAGACATGGCTTGGCTCTGCCAGCAATCAAACACAAATAGCATACAGGTCAGAAATCTTAAAAGCTGATCAGTTTCGGTGTTAGGACTGCTGATTTGAACATGCTTTTCTCTGCAAAAGACCCTACACATGGCCCAGAGCTCTAAGCAGCTGACCCTGATGGCTCTGCCCTGAGCTCCCTGGATACCCTCTTCCCCCAGCACATACATCAGTGTATGCCAGTGGCCAGCTCCACTCAATAAACACTTGCTAAATGAATGAAACAAAGACAGAACTTTCAGCCCTCCTACCACAGAAGGGGTTTCCCTTAACACACTAAGAGAAACCAAGGACAAGGGTAAATGCTAGTGGGGAGTGTCCTGGTTCATCATGCAGACTAATCAATCAGTTAGGTAGCAGGTGAATGAAGGTGTGGACATGACTGAAACATCTAACAAAGCACAAGATACCTGGACTACCAGAAAAACAGTATCAAGAGAAGAAAAAGTAAGCACCTACAGAAACCATTGATAAATTAACTGCCAATGTCAAATAAGGGTCAAAATGCTGATGGAGGGGCACGGTTATGGCTGCAACAACCAAGCCCAGATTCCTTGACGTCAGATAATCATTACCTCCTGGTAATATTTAGTAACTGATCAGTGAATTAAGACAATATACAAAATGTATATGTATAATTATGGGGTATGGCTTCTGTTATGACTATGGCGGAATAGATGAGGGCTTCTCATGGTGGCAGCCAAGAGAAATATTGGGATACAAGGTTCTATCGGAGCTATGAAAACCTTAAATAAATGAAGATGATGTTGATGTAAATTCTTCCCAAATTTATCTGTATAATTAATGCAATTCTACTCAAAACCCCAACAAGATGTTCATGGACCCTAATAAGTTTGCTCTCAAATTTACATGGAAGTATAAAGAACAAAAATAACCAATATACTACCAAGAAACAAGACTGATGAGAAAAGGCTTCTGTTACCAGATACCAAGAATTATTATGAAGTTACAGCTTGAGACATTGTGGTACAAGGGCAGCAACAGATAGACTAACCTATGAAATAGAATAGACAGCCCTGTAACAGATATTGTAGGCATATGGAAACGTTCTAGATGACTAAAGTGGCAGAGCAGGTCATGGGGCACATGAGGGCCTATTCAATAAATGGATCCAGAAAATATGGTTATCCATTTGGGGAAAAAAGTGAATTTCAATCCCTAACTCACTCCAAACATAAACATTAACTGTAGTTGGATTAACACCATTAGCACCTTTAAATAGGTAAATATCTTCTGCTCTAGGTACAGAAAAGAGTTTCTTAAGTTAAAAAAAAACTCTATAAAATAAATGGTTGATAAATATTGACTACATCCAAATTAAGAACTCCTGTTTATCAATGGAAACTTTCAAAAAAAGTAAAAAAGACAAATAATATAATATTTATAAGTTATAACTGACAATGGATTCATATCAGTCAAGATACTAAATTTATATATTATAAAGAACAACAAAGAAAAGAATCTTCAAACAAACAGAAAAATGAGCAAAAGACAGAAATGAGCAATCCAGGAAAAAGAAATACCTGTGAGCAATGCAGCTGTGAGATCTTTCCTCTCCTGGGTGGTCACAGAAATGAGCATGAAGACTATAATAAAACACAATTTACACACATTCTGTCAACACAGATCAAGGGCCCTCCATGTGCTGCAAAGCAGTGAATTGAGAGCACTTCCTATGCATTCCTGGGAGGAGGATAAATTGATACAGCCAATTTAGAAAACAATTTATGACTTTCTTGTAAATTGCACATTTAGTCCCAACAATCCAACAATGCCACTCCAAGACAAAGTTGCCCCTGTATATATAGCAGGAAACATGCACCAGAATGTTCACAGCAGCACAGTTCATAATAGCAAAATCTTGGCATCATGCCTAATGCCCATCAATAGAAGAATGGATTAGAAAGGAGACACCACTTACAATAGCATCCCACTGTAATATTATATAGCACTCAAAATGCTATGTAACGAACTCTGGCTACATAGAGTAATAATGAGAACGTGTCATAAACCAGGGACTATGACTGATCCAATTGTGAGGTCCAAAATATAAATGAAACAATGTAGTAACATTTTTTTGAGAAGACACCTGTCTTTCTCTAGTCAGACAAATGCTACCACCTCATCCTTGCAAGAGGCATAAATGTTTATTGCAGGAGAATTCTTTAACAGCAAGTACCTCCTGACATTCCTCAAAGCAATAGCATAAATGAGGTTTCTATGCCAGCATCCCAGAGTGAGATAAATGGGGATTTAAATGGCAGAGGATGGGGGCTTAGCTGCAGCCACTTTTATTTATGCAAGCATTTGAACAGAGCAAGAGAGAATTCTACAGCCCTAATGATGAAAGTTAACAGGAACATCAAGATACTAAATTTGGGAAGGAAATGCCTTGTAATCAGTCTATCTGCTGGAACCAATTTGCCTGAGATAAAGCCAGGTCATGCTGTTGAAGATGGATAACCAGGAGTTTATTGGACAAATGAAATAGCAGTGATAAAAAAAAAAGGTGACCTCATCGTCTAGAGAAAAGGTAAAAATAGCTAGAATAACGGAATAAACTGTAGTTATGTTCTAGTTTCCAAACACTGTTTATACTCCTCTCCTGCAAAGGCTTTCTCGCTCTCCAAAAGGACTTGGGAGAATCAGGGACAGGGACACATAACCTGGAAGTTTCCAAACCCAACCTAAGCTGGGGTCTGTAAACTGCCTAAATTCTCTGTATCAGAAACCAGAAGGGACAAAAAGGAAATAAACCAAAAAAGCCAGATCATAATCATTAGCAGATAAATGAGCAGGAAGTTTACAGGCTGAAACCCATGTTCACTGGTCTCAAAAAGCTGATACTCCAAAGTGCTACTTCTTTCCACTTCCTTGACTCCAGACAGTGATTTCAAACCAACAATTACCTCACCCAGGTCTGAATATTAGGCATAGAATAGTAACTAGAACAAAAAGACCCAGGCTACTGTCAAACACTCATTTAGAGACAAACTTAGTTCATTTCTTGGCTCACTGTTTCTCTTCCAGGAAGCCATTCCTGATTGCCCTTGGAATCCTTGCAGGGCCCTCTGATCCAATTGACAATAGTACCAGTACTATCCCTATTTTGTCAGCAACTGAGCAGTCTTTAGAATGCATATCATGGTGTTATCAATTCATTAGGCAATCGTCATTGAATACTGCTACATTGAGACATTGTGCTGAGCACTGGGAATACAATGGTAAACAAACACCAACATGGCACCTGCTGTCTTGGGTCCCACTTGTTTGTTAGCAAAGGAAGAACCCTTCATCAGACAGTCCTAATGCTGGATGCTTGATCACATACACAGCTAAGGGCTCTAAAGAGCAGGTAGGGTGCTGAGAGACCAGCTCATGTTGGCAGCATTTTGAAGGGGGTCAGGAAGTGAGCTTTAAATTGTTTATGAAAGATGAAAAGGAAGTAACCTCTTAAAAGTGTGTGTTCATGTCCATGTGCATGTGTGTGTTTGATTGAAGTAACAACAAAGCAGGGGAAATATGTGCAAAGTTAGGTGGTAGATAGACCACAAAGGCCTCATTTAAGATTCTGGTCTTTACCCAAATTCAATTAACATCTTAAAGGCAATTTTGGATAAGAGAGAGTAGGTGCAGGAAATGACTTTTACATTTTGCCTTTGGAAAAAAATCACTCTGAATGAGGATCAGAGGTGGTCACAGTGAATATGTAAGGACAAGTTAATAGTTTATTGTAATAAGAAATAATGAGAGATATCTGGAACTGACAACCTGGCGCCATTGGGGGTAAAATAATGAAATTCTCATTGGAATTCAGGAATGAGAAGCTGAAAGCCAACAGTACTTTGCAGCGATAAAATAACAACTCATTAAATTATTGCCTGTGACCATCTGAAATAAAATGTCTACTACACTGAGAGCTCCATGAAGTCAGGGATTTTTCTCAGTTTCTTTTGTTTTGTTTTGTTTTTTTGTTTTCCTCTGCTATATCTTAACACCTAGAATAATACCTAATAATAGATACTCATTAAGTATTTACTGAATGGATGGATCAATTAATTAATTGATTGACTAATTCATGGAGTGATTGAATGTTTAATAATGGATTATTAAATAGTCACTTAATGGACTATTAAATGATTAATTAATGGATTGATGAAATGATTAATGACTTAATGTATTGACTGATTGATTAATTAAAGGTGAGGCTTTGGGGGACTAAGGCTCCACTCCCAAAAAGCAGTATAAAAGGCATGAAGAATTAATGAGAATGAAGTCAGAGTGACAGTTTCTAGCTGTACTGTAAAAATGAAAGAAAAACTCAGATCTCTGAATTTTAGGCCTTACAGGTGCTGAAATATAATATTAGTTGCATTCACAACCTCACCAAGTCTCTTATGATGGAGCTGGGGCAATGACTGACAATGAGTAGGGAGCAAATGATTGAAATGGGTATTAATGGGAGAATTTAAGAGGACTCAAAGTGGCCTCATTACTCTCAATTCTGCTCTGCTTCCCATATCCCTTCCCCGTAAGCATAATTCTCCTTTGTTTGCAGGGCCCAAACTCCTTTGATTGCAGCTTCTACTCTGAAATAAGAAACTCAATTTCATCATGCCCTAACACCACTGCAAACCATCTCTCTCTCTCTCTCTCTCTCTCTATCTCTCTCTCTCTGTCTCTCTCTCTCTCTCTCTCTCTCACACACACACACACACACACACACACACTCTTCACTGTCTCTATATCTATAATTAGAGTCCCAGCATCTTTGGAGGACGAATTACAAAGTTAAGCCTGAAGTGGGAGGCTTGCTCACACATAAAATGCCGCAGGACTTGGCTAATTTACACCAGGAATACATGAATACATGTATAGGAATGGACTCTGAATGGACTAGACCAAGGACACCAAAATACAATCTCAGATCAGATTAAATTCATTGATATGGAGGCACTTGCCAGACTTCTATATTTAATGTTCTAACTGAAGCAGCTAGAAGCCATCTAATTGTTTGCTCAGCTATCTGATAGACATCTAAAGTCAACAGCTATTCACTCCAGATGAAGGTGAAATGCCAGAGCTTCTCCGACATAAGGCAGATAGAGTATTCCAAAAACCATAGATTACTAAAATCAGTTTACCATGTGCCATCTCCCTCTACTCACACTCAACCACACTCCCATAAGCCACTCCCTTCACCAAGTGTTGAGAAATATTGAGATACAAAGGTGAAGGGAGTACCAGCAATTTGGGAAAATATTTCAGAGCATGGTCTCTATAGGCTATAGAGTTCAACTGCAGCTGAAACTGGACCCCCAATTTCAACAGAGACCGGCAGAAGACAAGTGGCAGCACCCAAACACCAGAGGTAGTGAGCCTGGTGACCAGAATAAGCAGCAGGACCAGATGGGTATCATAATGTTCTCACTTCCAAGGACAGCTGATGGTTAATTAATTGACCCTGAGGTTCCCAAAACAAAGTAGACTGGTGACCCACCAGGACCTTACTTAATTCATATAACTGGAGCAGGGGACTGGAGGAATAAGAGGCCTATTAAGGCCATAAAAATGGAAGCATTGACTATTTTCATTCACTATCCAAATCCTGAGCCCCTTGAATGACCCTGAACTCTTCAATGAAAGGAAAACCTGAACTTCCTGAACCATCACAATTAGGTATCATGACTGTTCTTAGCCTTTTTCAGAGACCTGAAACTATTTATCAGGATCACTTTACACTGGAGAAAAGGAAATAGCCTGACTTACTAGGTATTATTGGATGGTGAATCTTAGCTAATCCTTATTCCTAGGAACCTGGAACATCACTGGGGCCCATCAGTCAGAGACGGGCTAATGGAGGTCAAAGGAAAAATGCAGTTTTTACCCAAATCAGCCTCATAGGAAGTCCAAGGACCCCAGACTTACTAAATGGTTGTTTCTCCATTTTTTGAATGGGTATTTGGAATAGATATCTTCAGCAATATGATGAACTTCCTAATTGACTCCCTGAAAATTGACTAAGGGCTAATAAGGCAGAAAGGGCAAAGTGAAAACCATTTCTCTGTCCCAGACAAAAGAAGAAAATAAAAGCACTACAATATCCCTAGGGAAATCAGAGAAATTATCATCACCATTAAAATTTGAAAGGTGTAAAGCAGAGGATTCCATTCACATCCCTATGTAAGTTTCTAGATTGACAGATGCAAAAGATAATGAGTCATATGGAGTGACAGTGGATTATCATCAACTTAATCAAGTGGTGACTCCAATTATATCTGCTGTTCCTGATATGGCCTCCTTATTGGATCAAATCAATACAGATCCTAGCCACTGATACACAGTTATTGATCTGTCAGTAAGTTTTTTCTTCTTTCCCAACAAACAAAACCCACTAGAAGTAGTTAGCTTTCTCCAGGTAAATACAACAATAAATTTTCAATGTCCTACCTGAGGGCGGTATCAACTTTCTGGCTCTGAGCCACACAGTTCACCAGAATTCGACTATCTGACCATCCAACAGAACATCATCCTAGTCCAATACATTGATGACATTATGATGATATGATGTGGAGATTATAAATTAGCTGGTACCAAGTGCCTTAGTAAGATGTGCATATATCTAGAAAATAATTTCTATGCAAGTACAGGAACCTTCCAAACATGGCCAAGTATTTTTGGGGTGCCAGTGTTCTGAGCCCTTTAATATGTTCTACAAAATAAAGGATGAGATGCTGTTCCTTGTATCCCGTGTCATTAATAAAGAGGCACTGGCACAACACCAGTGGGCCTCCTGGGATTTCGGAAGCAATAATATCATCTTTAGGTGTATCACTTCCAACTACTCACTGAGTGAGTTGAAATTCTGACAAGAGCAAGTAGAGCCCAAAGAGAGTGATCTCTCTGCTTTGTCCAGGCTGCTGTGCCAACTCCACTCCCATAACTCAGTCTCAATGTGGCAACAGTAAGTCAGGATGCTGTACAGAGCTCAGGAAAGTAGGGCCTGTCTGGAGGTTCCTAGGGTTTGAAAGCAAAGTTGCCTTGTTGGAAAGTAGCTATTCCCATCTTACAAAATAGTATCTGACCTGCCAAGAGACTTAGGAGAGAATGGATGCCTAATAATGAAAACAATATCACCACTTAGGCTGAACTTCCCAACATATACTGGATGTTTTCAGAGTTCCTGAGTCAAAAGAGGAGGTATGTGTACCAGCATCCTCATCAAGTGCAAGCAGAATATCCCTGGTCATACTTGGTCAGGTCCTGAAGCAACAAGAAAACCATCAGAACATCTCTCATAAACATCACATTTGGCCCTGCAACAGTCCCTCTCTCAATCCATACAGGACATCAACCTGTACAGGCCTGTCTGCAGTTGAGAATGGAGGAGAAATTCTGGCACAGTGTAAAGATCATTAGCCAAAATATACAGATGCTAACCAGAAGTGAGCTGTAATAGCACTACAGTGACACTCAGTCAGTGGCTATCTTTCTGTCCATACTGTCAGAGACTTAAAAGGAGCAAGTTTTCAGACTTGGCACTGTTACCTGCCTCACTTTATGTCCTGTTACTCTGCATGTCTCATGTGGCTCCAGCCACACTGGCCTCCCACCTCATTAGACAGCATTGCATTTGAGTTCCCACATCTGTTCAAGCTCCCACATTAAGGTCTCCTCACCAGCTGCCCTCTCTGCTCAGAATACCCTTCTGCCAGTGATTCAGATAGCTCATTTCTTTACCTTTTGGGTATTTGCTCAAATGTCAACTTCCTAATAACACCTTCCCTTACCACCATATTTGAAATTGAGTCTCTCTTAACATTCATATCCCCTTCCGTATTTTTAAAAGATTATTTATTTATTTACTTATTTATTTATTTATTTATTTATTTATTTATAGAGAGGGGAAGGGAGGGAGAAAGCGAAGGAGAGAAACATCAATGTACAGTTGCCTCTTGCACACCCCATACAGGGAACTTGGCTCTCAACCCAGGCATGTGTCCTGACTGAGAATCAAACTGGCAACCCTTCGATTCACAGACCAGCACTCAATCCACTGAGCCATTCCAGCTGGGACCTTTTCCGGTATTTTTTTTTTTTTTTATAAAACATATCACCACAAAATATACCATATCCTTATTCATTGCATTTGTTGTCCATCTCCCCAAAGTTTCCTGGGAACAGGAATTCTTGTGTCTTGTTCACCTCCCAGCCCCTAGAGCAGAGCCAGTTGCATGGCAAGTAGTCAGAAATAGTTACTGCATAAATGCATCCGGGCTTTAGTCAGTGAAAAGGATGACATGTAGTGACCATTTGGCTTTCATTTGGCTGTCCAGCATCTAAAATCTCTTCAAGTTTGGGGGAAATTCAACCATGACTTTACCCTTTGCAGAAGAAAAGGTCATTCCTCTGAATAAGAGTATTGCATGGGGCTAGACATTTCCTCTCCCAATACCCTGGCAGCTACTGTAAAAGCAGAAACTAGATGGTCTTTCCCAACTTTCCAAGTCTAATAAAAGTGGTAAAATATGCAAAAAATCTAACAGTATTGACACCATGGTGGTACAATCAAGAGAACAATCGTGATAACAGAGGTGGGGCAGAGTGCAACTAACTGGCAACGGGACTCCAGCAATGGCCCTGCTGTCTAACCAGACAGTTGTCAAGAGTGTAACTTAACAGTGTCCTCGGTGGCCCAAACTCACTTGGTTGATGTCTGTTTCCTCAAGCTGATTATCCAGACTTCCCATTGATTCTCTGAGCTTCCCAATATCCTAACAATTCACTATTTTCACTGGTTACATTAGTGAGAGCTGATTTCTATTGCTTGCGATCAAAACCCTGAAGGTACAGGAAGTGAAGGTATAGAAGAAGGGAGTGTTAAGGATGTGGTCAGAAAGCTGAAGCTGGGAGGTGGAGCAGTTTCAAAGGATGCAAGGGACCAAAGTGTAGCCACACAAGTAAGAAGCTGAAGGGCAATGGAGGAGAGGGTCACTGAAAATTAGGTCAAAGGAAATGTGAAGTCACATAGTTGAAGGTAACCACATGGTCAGTGAAGACACTCAACGTTATGTCTGAACTTGGGCTGGCGAGAAAGAGCTATCCAGGGGCCAAAGTCTCAATAGTCAGATTGGCCCCAAAGAGCAGCATATCTAATAAGAATGTCAGAAATCACCATTTCAGAATCCCTAATACATGGAAGAGCACATTTTTGCTGAGGAATCAAAGAAAGCAAGCTCTTTTCATTTTCAACCACATAGGCAAGAGTTATAAATAAGTTTATTTCTATGAGTCCTCTCTAAAGTATGCATACATGAGTGAGATAAGTCAGACAGAGAAAAACAAATGCAATACGATTTTACTTATATGTGGAACCTAAAGAACAAAATAAATGAACAAACAAAATAGAAACACTCTTAGATACAGAGAACAAATTGATGGTTGCCACATAGGAAGGAAGTTGGGGGGATGGGTGGAAAAGATGAGGGGATTAAGAAGTACAAATTGGTAGTTACAGAATAGTCATGAGGAGGTAATGTACAGCATAGGGAATATAGTCAATAATATTGTAATGACTATGTATGGTGCCAGGTGGATAGTACAGTTATCAGGAAGATCACTTCATAAATTATATAAATGTCTAGCCACTATGTTGTACACCTGAAGCTAATATAAAATAGTATTGAATATCAACTGTAATTAAAAAAGAAAAAAGAAAGAAAACAAAATGAATGAATGAACTCAAATCTTTCTTTCCTCTATTTCACATCTTTCATGCTTCTGTGATATTTCATTGTTGTTGCCTCTGAGGAGTGTTTGGCCACACATCTTGGTCCTCTTCTCTCTCTCAGAGCCTGGGCTTCCACCCCTAAACTCAGTCCCTCTTATACATGCACTATTCTGTCTCCCACAAAACAATGAGCACTTTGATGGGCAGAACCATGAGGCTGAGAGACCACAGACTAGAGTAGAGACCTCACCTCTTACACTCAACACACACAGGACCAGGGAACTTTGGTGAGGGACAGTATCAATCTTAAGTCTAGCAATGGCTCATTCATTCACTCCATGAACTTTTACTGAACACTACAATGTGGCAGTATTCTGTTAGGCCCTGAGCTATAAAGGGTCTGAAAGCCCAAGAAGAGGATACACACATGTCACTGTGAAGGTGAGACGGTACAGAAAAAAAGACTGGACTTGCTGGCAGGTTCCGGGGTTCAAATTCTATCCTAACATTTATTTGCTGTAGTGAGACACTGAGCAAATGAGCCAGACCTCTGTGAGGCTCAGTTCCCTCATTTACCTATGACAGTAACAACTAAACATAAAAGTCCAGGCATGTGAATAAGTATCAAGAGATGTCTATCACCCTTCCTTGCTGTCCAACTCATTTCTCTTCAACTCCCATGGGACCTAATGCGTGGCTAGTCACAGAGCAAGTTGAGCTGTCGGGGAGGGCTGGGGCTGAAAGACCCCACATCAGATCTGGGTTAGCACTGATGCAGCCCCAGAACACTGACTCACCTTTTGCTGCCCATTGCCTCAGCCTTGTTTGCAGAAATGGAGGTTCACCCACCACCTTCCCTGGAATCCTTGGGCAGGCATCCCAGGTCATTACTCACTGTGACAGTGAGCCGTGTTGTCCCTAATGTCCCCAGGATGAGGAGCAGACATCCAATCAGAGTCCAGCTGACTACTCAAATGTCCTTCTACCCTTGAGTCACTTGAATCAGTATAGCTGGTCTTGAAAACTAAGAATGATTCGGTAACTGAGCATGCTGAGGCAAGAAAGGCAGCTATAGGGATTACACATAGGGGAGACGAGGAAGAAGTGGAAAGAATGCAAGTCCTTTGTGAACTCTGGAATGCTACCAAGAGAGAAGGAGACTGGCCCCCCACACCAGTGCCTGGCCCATCTCTGAGTCCAACAGTCCAGCCCCAGACTGGCACCACCTCACCACACACCTGCTGCACCCTTCTCACTCCTCAAGCACAGACTCTCCTAGGCACCTGAGCTAGAAAGTGTCTGAAAGCCCAGGAAGAGGTTACACACATGTCACTACGAAGATTAGAGGGTACAGAAAAAAAGATTGGACTTGCTGGCATTTGGTATGAGGCAAACACACCTCTCAGCTGATGGTGTGTTTGACTCATAAATATGGGTAAAGGGGAAAAGTCCGAGGCAATGGTCACATTCCAAGCAGGAGGATCAATGCAACCATTTCAGGGGTGACAGTCCCTGAGCCATTCCCCTCAGCCCTGGGGACATAGACTTCCCATGAGCTCCTTTACACCATAAGCCATAATCAAACCCTGGCATCAGAAACCTCTCCTTGAAACACCAAAAATGCCCTGGCTCAGTCAGAATTTTGTGAGCACCTGTGGTGGATGCAAGTGAAGCAGTGACTTGCTCTCCAGCCTCCCACATTCTGTAGGGAGAGAGAAGACAGCAGTGAGCAAATGCTACAGGACAGACATGCCCTACACGGCAACATCAATTACACATACGGCGTTGTCAGCACAGCGCGACCACCCACCTCTCACTCCAAGTTCCAGGTTCTGTATTACAGCTCCAAGGCCAAGAGCAAACAGCTGGCTTTGATGCATGCCATGAGACAGCAGGGCCCACGCCAGCTGCTGGGCAGTGGAGACTATTCCTTCCGAGCTCTTGGAGCCCACCAGATCTGGACAGAGAGCTAAATGCTGGGGCCACAGACTCATCCCCAAGGTGTGCAGCACTGGGCTCTGATGTGTCACTGAGAGGAGCAGCCCTGTTTCCCAGCCCTGTCAGAGGCTCAGTGGCAGGAGTTTCCACCAGCCTCAGACCCAGGGTTCTGCCATCAGCCACAAAACACTACCCTCTCCTTCCTCATAATACAACCATATATTTTTCTGTACTTGGCACATCCCAGGAGATCCAGTCCACAAGGGACCTCCTCCCAAAGACACTCAACACATGGAATGAGTAGTTGGCAAACCCCCAAATCAAGATGCACGGTCAACAGACCCGATACTGAATGCCAGACTCAGAAATGATCAAGGACAGGAAGGAGTCTCTGGTCAAGTCAGGGCAAAGGGTGGGACATAAGCAGTTTAAGCCAGGGGCCTGGTGGTCCCTGGAAGCCCACTAGAGGATACATCCAGACAGGTTCAGCTTCTGATCCACAGAGCGATCTAGGGACCAGAACACAACCTACTCTCAGTGCTGACAACTGCAAGCCTGCCTCACAGCTTGTGTCTCCACCCCAGCCAGCTTCCCTCTGCACAAACACTGCACCCATGTAAAGTGACTGTGCTCCCTTAAACACTGCAATAGCAAGCTCCCCATGCTCACCACAGGTTCTCACGAGGATGGTCACAGTGCCCCATCAGGGAGGAGGCAGCAACCTTGAGCTTCTGCGGGACTGGAGGCTTCAGGACACAGGATACTTCCCCTTTTCCTGCCCATGAGCACAACCTCTCTCCAACCTGCTCACTCTAGCCTGTCAGGGTAGCAGGTGGACCTCACACTCTCACTTTACAGATCAGGAAAAGCAATTTACACATATGGAATACCCTTGCTAGGCCCTTGTCAGATTGTCCTCTGGATCCTCCCAGAAGCCCCTGAGTGGAAGTTAGCATTCAGTTGCAGAGCAGGCAGGTGGCTTGCTTCAAGCCACACCCTGATGTGGTAGGTAATAATGAACAGCAGATTAGAACTCAAATATAGCACTGTCTGACTCCAAGCCAGGTCTTCAGGGGTCAAAGAAGGCAAAGGCACCTCTGGTCAGGGCCATGGAACATCCTGGGCAGGCATGCCAAGGGTCAGAGGACCTGAGCAAGCATCCTGGTGGCAACGGCCAGACCACTCGCAGACCAGAGTGCAGTGGCTCCATCCTAGTAATCACAGAGGGAATATGGAAGCCCCAAACACTCTGAAGGCTTGGAAATGCCCAACTTGGAACAAATTAGCTCTCCTCTAACTGTCCTACCATGGGGAAAAACGTGACAGACATCGTACATCACCTAAAGCCAAATTTAATTTGTACCCATTTATAACACAAACACGTCTCAGGTGTAACATCAAGGGAACTCATTTAGCATTCTGCACACTCACCTCTGAGGGCTGGCAACACACTGGCAGAGGTGAGATGCTGCAGAGCCACTCGTGAGCAAATGTGATCCAATGTGGGAGAAAAATTGATCTACGTTATATGGTCAGGGACGGGGGGCGGGGGGGGGGGGCTATCACACATTTGTAAAGTGCCAGACAGGAGCAAGGACAGAGCCTGGTACAGGAGAACACAAGTTGATCCCATGACTGGCAGGATGGCTCCTGGACACTGACAGACTAACCCACAGTATGGGCAGCCCACCCACTTAGCTCCAGCCTGTGGGACCCCATGTAGCCCTGGACATGGCCCCTGGCACAGCCTGTGGGGCCCAGGGGACTCAGACTGAACTGAGTTCAAATCTTTGCCCAGTGACCTTGTTGAAGTCTCTTGACTTCTCTAGGCCCCAGTTTCTGGCCTATTAAAATGAAGAAGTCTGTGAAGGTGACTGTAGGTCAGAGGAAGTAGCAGATGGTGGAAAAAGAGTGGAAAGTACTTGGCAATCCATCATCATTAACTCCATCCTCTCCATTTGCAAAATCCTAAAGGATCATTTCAGGCAAAATCCTAAAGTGCATTTCAGGCAGCAATACAGGCCCTTGGCAGGCAGAACCAGCAAAGACAGCTGGGCCTCCCTGGGGAGGTGGAAAGCCACTTGGGCAACAGCACCCTCCAGCTCCTTGTGGGTTTAGTGATGGTGACAGCCATATCTGGGCCTTTTGTTAAGTATGCTATGTTTACTGAAGTATAATATGCAAATAGAAAAGTAAAAAATTCTAAGACTGATGATTTTCATAAATGAACACAGAGCTGAGGAAATTAAATATTAACAGTTCCCCTAGAACTCTTGAGGGCCACTTTGCAAGATGTTCTTGTCCTTTCTGAGTCTCAAACATGCTTAATTCAACCCTGGGCCTGGGAAAACGGTCAATGTCTGAAATTGGCTCTACAGTGCAAAACCATGTCCCTGATCAAAGCTGTAGGGGAGTCTGCCTGTAATCACCAGGCTTAATATGAGGTCCTGTTCTCCAAAACAGAGGACAAATTAAGAAACAGCATTCCCTTCCTTTCTGGCCCTCTCTGAGTTTCCTGGTGAGAATCTCAAGAGAAACTCCTCACTTTATGGGCAGGCAGCTCCTGCCTGCATCTCAGCTTTATGTGCTGTGACAGGCAGTCTCAAGGATGCTCAGATGATGACAAGCTTTGAAAAGCAGGTGTCTTCTTTGATTAGTAGAGATTAATTGAACATATTTCTTTACCAAAAAAGCATTGATGTCTGGTTTTGATTTTTGTTTGTTTGTTTGTTTCTTGTTTTTCCCACTCCTCTGCTTGAAGTTTGGTTTTTTTCTTAAATACACTATTTTTAGAGGAGTTTTAGGTTCACAGCACAATTGAGTACAAAGTACAGGGAGTTCCCATATTCTCTCTGACCCTCCCTGTCGCAGGCAGAGCCTCCCACCTGCGTGGGAGGTCCATTTGTTACAACTGAGCAGCCTACACTGACACATCACTATCACCACATGTCCAGTTTCCCATACATTATGATTGCTCTCTGTTTCAAACCTGCAAAACTTCCACATTCATCCCATGGCATGTTCTCTAAGTGAAACCTAGAGCCGGGGGCTTCTCAGACCAGAAGCTGAGTCAGTCTCCCCAGTTTTCTAGTAGCCACCTTAAAAAGGTAAAGAGAAACAGGTGAAATTAATTTTAATAGCATATTTTATTTAGCCCAATAGATCCAAAATACAGTAGACCCCCCTTATCCATGGAGTATATGGTCCAAGACCCCCAGCGGATGCCTGAAATTGTGAATAATAACAAACCCTATATACACTACCTTTTTTCCTATACACACATACCTATGATAAAGTTTAACTTATAAAGTAGGCACAGTAACAGATTAACAACAATAACAAAGTATAACAATATATTGTAATAAAAGTTATGTGAATTTGGTCTCTCTGTTTCTCTCTCAAAACAGCCTGTTGTACTGCACTCACCTTTTCACTTGTAAGAAGCACTTAATGGCTTTTCTGTGGCATATCCAAATTGCCAGTATCACTACTCTTGCACTTTAGGGCCATTATTAAGTGAAATAAGTATTTTTAAAATGATTTTACTTATTCATTTTTGGAGAGGAGAAAAGGGAAGGAAAGAGAGGGAGAGAAACAACAATGTGTGCTTGCCTCTCACGTGTCCCCAACCAGGGACATGGCCCACAATCCAGGCATGTGCCCTGACTGGAAATCGAACCGACTCTTTGGTTCACATACTGGCACTCAATCTGCTGAGCCACACCAGTAACTTGAATACAAGCATTGTGGTACCGGGACAATAGATCTGGTAACTGAGATGACTACTATAAGTGACTAATGGGTGGGTAACTTACAAAAAGCCTGAGTACACTAGACTAAGGGATGTGATGACCCAGCACAAGATTTCATCTTGCTAGTCAGAATGGCACACAATTTAAAACTTTTAAGTAGTTTATATCTGGAATTTTCCACTTAATATTTTTGGGTTGCAGTTGACTGAAAACCACAGAAAGTGAAACTATGGATAAGGGAAAACTGCTATATTACCATTTTAACATGTAATCATTATAAAATTATTATTAATAAGATAGGTTATATTTGTATTGCCTTCTAAACTGGTGTGTATTTTTACATTTACACACACAATTTAGCACATCTCAATTTGAATGCTAAATTTGTATCAGAAATACCCAATCTGATTTAGATTTCATAAAATTTACCTTTAGAAAAGTAGATTCAGGTAATCAAGTTGTCCCAAAATATCTAAAATTTTTCTAATGCTTGAATTGTCAGTTTTTTAAATTTAAATTAATCACAATTAAATATTATTAAAAAGTCAGGTCCTAGCCACATTTCAAGTGCTTAGTAGCCACACGTAGCTGGTGGCTCTCATGTTGGACAGAGAAAGACTATAGGACATGGCTAGGGAATTCCAAGGGGCTGGCCAATGCCAGCCCCCAGGACCTCAAAGTCAATGAAATGTGGGAGAACAAGGAAGGTTCTCAAGTTCTTTTT
Organism: Anoura caudifer; assembly: GCA_004027475.1. Classification (NCBI taxonomy): domain Eukaryota; kingdom Metazoa; phylum Chordata; class Mammalia; order Chiroptera; family Phyllostomidae; genus Anoura; species Anoura caudifer. The sequence goes on along the minus strand of PVKU01012885.1, from coordinate 4,072 downwards.
CCTCCCAAGTTCTCCTTGAGGGGCTAGTTTGAAGCCATTAGCCAACGAAAGAATAGATGGTATCACAAACATCTCTTTCAAGACCCATAAGATTATTAAGAGACCAGGGCCCAAACTAGACTCACATGTTGGGCAGACCCACAGGAGCTTTTAACCACTACTCCTGGGAAGACCAACCCCAGCTCTCCTGGCCTTCCATCCAGCCCTGGGCACTCAGAGGTCCCACCTTCTTATACGGCCACCTCCCACTCTGTCCCAGGGTCTCCCCTGACCCACTGAGGAATGTGATCCAGAGTCCCAGCTCCCTTCCTCACTGACTGAGTCCAAAGGTGAACAGTGTGCCCAAGACAGATAAACCAAGACAGACACAGACAGAGCAATAGTTGCCACCACAGCAACAAATGCAGCCTGCAGCCTCACTGTGTTCTGTGCTCTGCTGTAAGCACTTCAGCCTGCATCACTTCCTGGGATTCTCACAACTCCACAAACTAAGTACTATGAGCTCATTTTGACCTCCCACTGTCTTTGTCCATCCTGTTTACTCTGGTTGTGTCCCTACGTCCATTTTCCTTCTGAACTCTCTCTGAACAACTTGCTCCAAGCACACTGCTTCTACCATGAGCCAGAGACCCAGGCCTCCCAGCAAGATCCCTCTCTTGAACACCGCTTCTTTACTACCATCTGCTTACTGAAAATGCCTGCATGTGTATGCAGCACAAACACCTGCATGCTCAAGATGTCCAAGGCTGGACTCTCCCTTGCCCCCTGGCCAGACACGTTCTTCCTCCTGTTGTCTTATTCTCCATGAATCACACACAACTTACACAGGCATGCAAGCAAGAGGCTAGGCCTCATCCCAGCCTCTGTCTTATGTCTCATCTGTCCCCCACCTCTCTCAGATCAAGCATGTCTGCCCCCTTCACATGACACGTTAGTTCCCTTTCCCATCCCTGCACTGCATATGACAAGGGCCTCACCAGGTCTCACTGAGGCTACAGCAACAAACACACCAGTGTACACATACACAAAAATAATAATCACAATCATGTCTGAATGCAAGGCACATGGTGAATGGTGTTCATTAACTGTGCTGAACTCATACCTTCCTCTTCATTATGTCTCTACAGTCCCTCAGGGGGAGAAAATGATATGAGTTATACGGTTTCCCTGTCAAGGGTCCCCACCCTTCAACAGAGGATGAGGAGAAGGTGGGTGTCCATTCTCTGACAGCCTACAAGCCATGCATAAGCAAAGCAACAGTTGTGATAGTCAGTCTGGGATGAGACAACCCAGTTCCCAGATCAATGGGTAGAAACAGCTAGACCCAGTTAGCATCCTGCGGCATAACTTTCCTGATCCCGCTTTACCACCCCTCTTCCACTATCACCCAGCTGTCTGGTGGGAACCACCCATGTAAACATCTCCAAAGTGATGATGAGAAGCAGGATAATGAGGTAGCCAGCCCCTGGCCCCAGGCAGCAATCACTGCACACAGGGAAGAGTGCATGAGCTTCTCATCACTCTCATCTGCCACACATCAAATGAGAAAAGATCTATTTTTTCCCCAGGCAGTGTGCCTACAACTTCAATTGGCCCAAAATATGCTTTTGAGATGCTCTAGTCTAAATGGTACACAGTGTTCTATAAGAAGGTATGGTGAGGAACCTCAGCATGACACAGTAGGGACCAGGGCTCTGCAAAGGAGCTGACCTGAGCCAGGTGCAGGGCCTCTCCCAGCAAATGGCTCCCCAGTACTGAGTCAGCTTCTCCAGCTGGCTACAGTCCAGACTTCCCTTCTGGCCACCACATGGCTTCCCAGCAGGTGGGCCAGAGCACCTCTCCTCCCTGCCCCTGGCAGTTCCCTCCCTGAGGACCTAGCCCTGCCACATCACTCACTGCTGGTGCAGGCATGTGGGGGCTGCCGGTTTCCCAACACAGAGGGACTTTGGGAGCAGAGAGATCCTCAGTCTCATCTGCCAAGACGTAAACAAGGAAAACACCCAAATACTAGGTTAGGTGAGGCCAGGCATCCTAAGATGTCATCTGAGGCCCAGGGGTCTTTATACCAGAAAGTTAGGCCTGAGAAGTTTGCACTGTCAGTCTCAATGAGCAGAAACTTGAAACAGCACCACTGGTTTTAAAATTGCTTTAAACACAGAGAATGTAATGAGAAGAGCTCAAAATGCAGAAACATGTCCCCATGTGGACAGCACCATTGGGGGAGAGGCTGCACTGATGGAAGGAGACAGCCACAGAGCAGCATGGTCTGAACTCAGACAGGGCTGGACTCAAATCCTGGCTCCCTCTGATCAGCTCTGTGGCCTGGGTATATGGCTGCCACTCTCTGAGTTACAATTTTCTGGAATAGTAGACCAGAAATAGTAATAATACCACCCCTTCATTTTGGGAGATTGAGCAAAAAAAAAAAATACATACAAAGCACTTGCCTAGCACATAGGTCCTCAAAAATCATGATTATAGCAATCCCTCTGTGCCGTAGTGTGGTGGCAGGGCCAGCCCTAACGGGGAGATGCTGCATTCTGCTGCATTTCTCACTGACATTGCCATTGCCATTGCCATAGCCTGGCTCTGATAAGGAGACCAGGCAGTCTTCTCACTAGAATCGGCATCTCCTGTGTCTTTCCTACAATCATAGCCACAGTCAAGGGCCCACCAGCTGGGCTTTATTATGCATGCCAAGTTCTTTCCAAATGGTATCACTTTAATGCCCACTACAACCCTGAGAGTGGACCCATTCTCCCCACATTTTACAGAGAAAACAGACTCTTAGAAAGGATTCATGTTTCCCCCAGGTATCTCACACACACAGTTAAGTGAGAGGGCTGGATTTTGAACCTGAGAAGAACCTAATGTCTGTGCTCTGCGCTGAACCCATGCAACTCAGCCAGGGTGAGACTCTAGCCCAGTGGACAGTGGAATTCTCACTATGAAGAACCCAGTCTCAAGTGCCATTGTTCCCTCTCAGACCCCGCATCCACATCCAGCGTCACAACCCAGCGACTGGGTTGCCCCACCCCGGTAGCCTAAGGCTCCACCCCTCATTACATAACAGCTGTGACCAGACCAAAAAAAAAATCCAAAACAAAACCAAGGATGGCTCAAACAGGAGAACAGACCAGGGCCCCAGAGCTAATTCACCTAAGCAACCAAGAGGTAGCCAAACTATCAGATGCACAGTTCAAAGCACAGGTGATTAGGAAGCTCACAGAATTGGTTGATTTTGCTCACAAATTAGAGGAACAAATGAAGGCTACAATAAGTGAAATGAAGAAAAATGTACAGGGAACCAATAGAGATGGGAGAAAAACTGGGACTCAAATCAATGCAGTGGACCAGAAGGAAAAAAGAAACAACCAAACAGAAAAGAATAAAAAAACAAGAATTCAAAAAAGTGAGGAGAGGCTTAGGAACTTCCAGGACATCTTTAAACATCCCAACATCCAAATTAGAGGGGTACCAGAAGGGGAAGAGGAAGAACAACAAGAGGAAAACTTATTTGAACAAATAATAAAGGAGAATTTCCCCAATCTGGCAATGGAAATAGACTCCCAGGAAGTCCAGGAAGCTCAGAGAGTCTCACAGAAGTTGGACCCAAGGAGGAACACACCAAGGCACACCATAATTACATTAGCCAAGATTAACATGAAGAAGAGAATTCTAGAAGCAACAAGGGATAAGGACACAGTCACCTACAAAGGAGTTCCCATCAGACTGTCAGCTGATTTCTCAACAGACCTTACAGGCAAGAAGGGGCTGGAAAGAAGTATTCCAAGTCATGAAAGGCAAGGACCTACATCCAAGATTGCTCTATCCAGCAAAGCTGTCATTTAGAATGGAAGGGAAGATAAAGCGCTTCTCAGATAAGGTCAAGTTAAAGGAGTTCATCATCACCAAGCCCTTATTATATGAAATGTTGAAGGGACTTATCCAAGAAAAAGAAAATAAAAAATATGACAGTAAAAAGACAGCAAACTCACAGATATTAACAACCACACTAAAACAAAAGCAAACTAAGCAAACAACAAGAACAGGAGCAGAAACACCGAAATGG